>JAOEHY010040316.1:3134-17774 GCA_025447955.1 Psilopsiagon aurifrons | reverse complement strand
TTAAACAGGAGAAGTTTAGATTGGATATGAGGAAGAAATTCTTTACTGTAAGGGTGGTGAGGCACTGGAATGTGTTGTCCAGGGAAGCTGTGAATGCTCAATCCCTGGCAGTGTTCAAGGCCAGGTTGGACAGAGCCTTGGGTGGCATGGTTTAGTATGAGGTATCCCTGCCCCTGGCAGGGTGGCTGGAACTAGATGATCTTAAGGTCCTTTCCAACCCTAACTATTCTATGATTCTAAACTGATTTTGGAAAGAGGAAGTGAGTGAGAAGACACTTTCCAGCTCAGCACTGCTGGTCTCATGCTTCAGCAAAAAGCTGCTTAGCAGATTCAAGCTCTGAGTTCAGTCTTGAAAGACAGACCTCTGCTATTGTTGGAGATGCAGAACCTATTGCTTCCCAGATCCTTCTTTCATTATTTTCCAAGTTTAGATAGCATGATCCACAACCTAGAAACAGAACATGGGTTCCACTGACTGCACAGAAATGTTTGTTGTTGATGTGTCCATCCATGCTGATAGATCTGTGTTTAAAGCATACAAAGCATGTTTCTATCTAGAAGTTGCATGTGCCTTAAATTGAGTTTATTGTTGTGGCAATAGTTCATTTATTTAAAGTGATTATAGGCAACGTTTGTTTGATAAACAGCATTAGTTCATTCCTGGACCCACAGCTGGCTACTGAAGTCAGTTTAGTTTCAGAGAACACTGAATGGGAGAGTTCCCTTTAGACACAGACACAAAGGGTTGTCATCCAATAGGAATGAATATGAGCAAAGAGGGCTTAGAAGGCCAGCATATTTGGTTGTGGAAATTGGGTTAACTCATGAGGCTATTGGATATAGGATGTGTTTTTTAAACCCAGAGCATGAGGTTAGCCTGAACTCATGACAGCACTGACCACAAAAGGGAAGAGCACAGGCTGAGAAGGGTCATAGCTCAGTAACATGAGCTCTATGCACCAAACCACTTTGAAAAGCTCTTGCAAGGAAAACAACTCAGGACCTCCTTTACTAGTTCGTTACAGAAATTAAAGCATTGAAATCACAACACAGGGTATTAATGGTAAACAAACTAAACCCAGAAGGGGACACAACTGCCCTGGTCACAGAACTCCAAGCAACGTAGTGACTATTCCCTCAGGAGGCTCCTACAACATAATTTTCCTGCAAGACCAGCAAGTTTCCTCAAGGACAAAATTATAACTGTACAGACCTCTTTCCATAAATGAACCAAGACATGTTTTTCTGCCAGGCTATGTTTCAAATTAAATCCTTTTGGAAAAGGGTTTCAGTGTTTCCTAGTATT
Organism: Psilopsiagon aurifrons; assembly: GCA_025447955.1. Classification (NCBI taxonomy): domain Eukaryota; kingdom Metazoa; phylum Chordata; class Aves; order Psittaciformes; family Psittacidae; genus Psilopsiagon; species Psilopsiagon aurifrons. Next base: position 16,468 of record JAOEHY010040316.1, on the reverse strand, counting down.
AGACATACACATGAAGTTTACTCAGCTACCAAAAGCATGTCTAAATGAAGACTATTTTACTGTAAAGGTTCATTTCTAACAAAGACCTCAAACACTGCTATTACAAAAAAGCAGCAAGTTGAGTGAAAAGACATCAAGTTCAAATGAAGGATAGCATCCATTATTTCACCAGCTGACTATGTCTTGTTCAATCTGTGGGCCTTCTGCATGTAAAGCACGAAGGACAATGCCTCCATTTCCATTGCAAATGGTATGGCATACATCTGAAGCACAAAACTGCTACCAGCAAAACAGACATACATCCACAGGATACTAAAGTTATGAATTCATTATACGTCAAATAAAAAGATTAGGTTCATACATGTTCTTACAATTTCTGCTTTAGAGTTAACAGAATAACAAATGAAGTGGGCTAAAAAAATCCAAACCATAATGCCCTCACCTTTTCTTTTTTTCTTTACTTTTACCCAGGTTTTAAATAAAGGCCCTGGGCTACAACTTCTGCCAAAATTATCTAAAAACAAGCTCCACAGAAGGAAGGATTGAAAGCAGCAGGTGCATGATTGAAATCAAACTCTCAGGAGTGAATACATTGAATACATTCAGTACTGTTACTCTGCTAGTGGGGCTGAGGTTGTGGTAAGGCAGTGCTGTGCCAAGCTTTCACACACCCCCAGTAACACTGCAAACAGTAGTCAGAAGAAATAACAGACACTGCACCAACCTCGAGTAAAACACAGAAAATCTTAATGTGGAATACGTCATTAACGTTTTTCTTTCACTCAGTGAAAGAAGTATATTGGAAGTTTCATTGCCCAATACTCCATTAGCACCAGCAAAAATGATTCACTAATGTGTATGAAAAAAAAAATAACCCCAAAAAACCCTAAATAAAACGCCCAAAGTTCAATGTGACTGAAAACATGCCACAAATTCTTTTGAAATTCATTTTCAAAAAAAACACTTCATATTCAGAAACAAGTATTCAGTTGTCTGCTTCAAAATTTACCATCCAAAAATATATTCTTCTACTTCGATATAAGTTATTACATGAACTTCTAAAATGGAATCAAAAGAAGAAGAGGAAAAATCTATAAATTGAGCTTTGGGGAAAGAGCCTTGAAAAGAAATAAAATCTATTGTCAAATTAGGATGACCTGTTATCATAAATAACTTTAAAAGACATAAAGAAGAAATTATGGCATGTCTGTTCTGCAGTCCCGACGGAATGTCAGTGGAGGAAATACATTATCCCAGTAACCTTAGGCACATAGCTTGCAACAGTATCAATGGCAACCACCATGCACTCCACCTATTAGGCATGAAGAACCTTGCTATTATATTAGAAATACAGACATAATATACATTCTGTTGGGGAATGGCTTAATACAACTACTAAATTCTTTGAGATTGGGACTCTTATTTATTTTAATGCTTTAGAATTCACAACACAGATATGCAAGTCAAGTCCAGTATTTGTCAGAAGCCAAATGCTTCTCAGATTGAAATCCTAAAAGCTAAAGGTTTGTATTAATATCATCCAAGCCTAGCAGCAAACCTCTCCAGTGCAGAGGAAACAAATTCTCCTGGAGTGAGGGAAAGAGGGACAAAACAAAACAAAACAAAAAAAACCAACCAACCCCCCCCCCAAAAAAAAAAAACAACCAAACCAAACAACCAGACCATGTATTTCCCTGGTACAGATCTATCCATCTGTCTATCTACCAGGCAGCTACTTTCTGCAGATTCACTGGTGAGCTTCAGCCTTACAAATACTTCCTCTCACCTCTGCATATGCAAGTAAGCCTCTATGCATAGTCAATCTCACAGTCCCTATGTCCATATTAAATGCTCTTAAGAGAGAGCTGAGCTGGTACCCACCTATAACGTAGTCACTGCAGTCCAGCATTGCTGTGGTATCCTCTACAGGTTCAGATAGTCCAAGGAAAGGGAGAATAGCAATTTCTATCAAATCTACACTACTGCTCTCAACCAAACATGAAAGGGAGTGGGGAGGTGGGGGAAGAAATACAACTTCAGTTACACCATAGCAATCTTAAACTGAACAGGGAAACTTCAGTTGCTCTGTGGAGTTTTAGTCTCTCCTACTAGCTGTGTCTGACATTGTCAAGGCGACTGAAGCGTGAAAAGTTCCCCTTTTTGTAATAAAATAGAAACAAAGATTGCAGCTGGCAGTTTCCATAATGAAGCTTAATCAGTATGCGCCTGATTAGGGCCTTATGCAAATCTCCTCTCGTTAGCACAGCAGCCAGCACTTTGAAGTCCATGAACAATTCATTTGCAGAGTACACTGAAAGCGCTCCCTGCATAATTTAAATCACGGTATAAATATTTATCAGCTCATTTGCATATTAATTGGCAGTGCATGAAGGGAAAAATTATCTCCCGAGTGCCAGCATAATAATTAGGGAACAAAATGAATTTTCTTCCAATGGCTTGGCTTCTCAGCCCTAGCTCAACACAGTACCACAGGGGAGCAGGGAGGGGAAGAGACAGAGTTCTGTTCAAATGCCACTGAAATGACACGTACAAATTAGAAACAACTCTACAGACTTAAGCACCTTTAATCTTATTCCTGCTGGCAACAATAACTTCAGTAATAAAGGGGATTTGGAAAAAGCTTTCTACACAATCCAAATAATCCACGAAAACAATTAGCAAGGTAGAAGCTGAGCACAAAGCTGCCAAACCGGTGCTTGCACATCTGTGTGGAGTTTTCCACCTCCAAACAAACTGTCACAAGAAGGTCCTGGACAGGAAAGAGAGTACCACCAGGGCAAGGAAGCAGCATGATTCCCTTTAAATGGCTGAAGAGCTCGGTGATTCATTATTGGGTAATCCTTTTGCCATGGCCAGCTAAACAGCAGTAGATATGTCAAGTATTGTGTAACATTTGACACCCACTAATCTACCCCAAGTGAAATCAAAATAGATTTACTATTGCTTTCCAATGACTTCCAAGAAAAAAACAAAAAACTAAAAAACAACCTAATCCCTTCCATAAAGGTATACAGTATAGCTAAAAAAAAGCTTACTGTGGAGCTATGGCCTTTGAAAGGGGTACTTTACAGCCAGGTTACATCTCTGAAACATTCACTGATAACCAGAACACCCTTGCAGCTGTCACCACAAAGTCCACTGAAGGCCCAGAGAACTGGGAAAAGGCTTCAGTCTGTGGAGGAATTGATCTTTTTTCCAAAAATGGTCCACAGAACTAGGTGTACTAACAAACTATGAGGCTGGATTAAGCCAACTCAAATCATTTGTTTAACACACAAATACCAAGATATATAATGCAAGAGCATTTAGATAAAAATTTAAGTGTAAATTGTACATCACAACATTCAATATTCCACATTCTGATCAGGAAAAGATAATGTGATGCTGCAGGTGACTACAGGCTTGAGCCGCTCGCTTCCAGATGTTAATGTGAATTGAAAGAGTAAGGGTATTTTTCTTAAAAACAAACAAACAAACAAACAAACCCAAACCAAACCAAAACTGCACTATCTGCACTTTTCTTCTCATTTCTGAACTGAATTCTAACACCACCTTTCCAAACAACAAGAGGGAGTGACAGAAAAGGGATTTCTCTTTCATTCAGTACCGACTGGAATTTATTTCCACGCTTGACCTCTTCTCCTGTTTGGGTTCATATCTCTACTTAACACAAGATGTTCCCTGCTATACATTTAGCATGAGTGAGCTACATTTGAAAAAGATTGCAAGAATGTAAGGTGACCCCAGCTGCAGGGAAACAACCGGGTGTACTAAATAGGTTTTCCTAATATTTGTCTAAAACTTGGTTTTCTACTCATTCATGCATCCCACTGAGAACTCAGAGGTACACCGCCATGGTTCGCAGACCCTCCAGTTACGTTTCAGTGTATGAAATGTTGCTCTTCCATACATACTGTTGGAGTGCACTGGGAGATAATCCGCTTGCTTCATCAGAAGAGTCTGGGCACAAATGCTGTAACAAGCCAAGCACTTCACAAAGCAAGTGCCAGTTTAACAGTGGCTGAGTGGGGGCAGCTAGAGGCATAGTAAGGGGATAGCAGTGTTATCTTTGGGATCCCTTTCAAATGAGAGCCTGTGTTGAGCTGGTTGAACACAGGTGCAGCATCAAAAGCACACGACTGCAGGAAGTTACCGTTAACAGCAGGCACGTGTGTAATGATGGATGACTTGTATCAAATAACAGAATAAGCAAACAACAAATAAAGGCCAGGGAAGGACATGCCTAAAGCAGTGTTAGCCAAGTGTGCGGGTGGTACCACAGCCCATCCATGCTATCAACATTGCATTGCCAGCTAACAAAGACAAGGCAGAAATTGTCTTCCCATTCCCAAACATGAATGCCAACCCAAATACAAACAAACGTTCCTTTGAACTGTAATTTCCAAATACAAACACAAACATTCCTTTGAACTGTAACTTCCACTAAGCTGCTAATTGAAACAAAACCTTATACTTTGACTTTTCAAGCTAACAAAGGGGAGAGGAAGAACACCATTCTGCCAGAAACCACTCTTCGACAATTTTATTATCCTTCCTTTTACAGAACTTCTTAATTTTTGGCCAAAATAAACCCTATTGTTTCATTTAGGCCATACTACTGCAACTATTTATCTGGTAGGCTTCTGAAGGAGGCCTGAAGACACAAGTACAAAAAGGTTTGGGGAGGCACAGTGTATACCACCCAGATTCAAAACCAACAGCTGGATATGCTAGTTTAACATTCTCTTTAGCTTCTGCCACATCGCTGGCCATTCGTTTCTTTCTGGTTTCTTACATTAACAGTTACTTAACACCCTAAAACCAAAGTCATTCTTCTAGTACATATTAAAGCAAAATACCATGCTGGGCTCTGCATACAACATTTGCTTTTGCCTACAGAGGCACCTCTAAGAAGAGAAATAGGCGCAGCTTGCACTCATCAGTACAAAAATCTCTCTACATCCCACATGCCTACAGGCACCTCAACAATTATTTCTCTCTTCTTCACCCAATCCTACAACTCTTATGTTTATGATTTTCCCCACATAATTCTATTAAAACTTTTCCTTAAAACTAACAAACTAAGCCGATAACATGGAGCCAAGTACAGCAAAAGCAGCTCTTCTTCAGTCAATTATTTAGGAGTCTGCAGATACAGCTTCAGAAGACTTTTTCCAGACCATTTCTCTTCTTTTCTTTACATATTTTCCATATCTTCCCAATTCAAATGAATTCTTCTATTTTGCTGTTTGCCCCACCAGTATGTCACATTATCTATTCAGTTATAATGATTATACTTGGTACCTTAATACTTTACATTTTAGAAAGGTAATTTCACTTTCCCCTGCAGGTTATGCAACCCATGGTTAGACCTCCTTCTCTTTCATTTCTCCTCCTGTTTTGTTTTCTTCCCCATTTCTTATGCCCAACTGACTGACTGTAAACTCCAAAAACTTATTCCCCAATGTCCTATACATAGTGAAAGTTGACAAAAACTAGGGGAAAGGATGCTTAAACCCTTATATTCAGATGGTCGGTCTCTCTCTTTTGTGTGTTTTTGTTCCGTTAAAAAGCCAATACAAATGAGGCAGGATTAAAGGGATAAGTTATTATGAACATCATTCTATTCAGCATCTTTATGGGGGAAAAGAATTTCCATTTTTATATAGGTATGTTTCCATATGTTGCTAAAATGTCATTTACTACCTGCCCTCAATGACAGCTAGGAAATTCCTGCCACTAGTCAGCTCTGTGACAAGCATGACCTTTGTAAGCTTTGCAGGCATGTTTTCTGATAAAACATGGTAAAACTACCCTGTAACACAACTCCACTCATTATTCTCCTTTTGCATGGTGTACTTGTAATGATACAAGGAAAGGAAATAAATATAAATTGTAACATGTTAACATACAGCCTTCAGTAGTCTATCGACATCAAGAATATTTTATCCTGAAGAACCACTGAAGAAGACTGATCATCAAAGCTTTGAGGATAATACATGACTAAGCACAATGACAACAAACACTAGCAACACTTCGAGTAAGGCTATTTTCCACGTGCCGTGCCAGCCAAGGACCTAGATGCCCTAAACTGACATTACACAGAGCTACCACATTTTAACTCAGGACATTTCCAAATTTCCATTCCACAAGTCAAATGAAGCCTAATTTTATCAATTGCAACTCCAACGTGCTATACAAGTTTATAAAAATCACATACTTCCATAAAATTAGCTATTATTAAAGTTGGCACAATCCTCTTAGAGTAATTACAGACAGACACACAGCAGCCTGTTCGTAGTTAGAGCTGCAAACTAAGCTCTAATTTTAGCCACCACCTTTGGCTCTGGCTAACAAAATAGATTTTATCTGAAAATTATCAAGTTTGCTCTGAAAACCTAAGAGCAGTTGTCTGGAAAGTCAAATAAAATTGTCCTGTTTTCGAATTACCGGCCATTACTCAATTGCTATGAATTGGAACCTTAGTCTACATCTCATTTTATTTCTCTCACACAAACTCAAATCATAACTATCCTTTCAAACTTCCCACAACACAAAATGTATTTCAAAAGTTTTTCTTGCACCTTTTTCAAAGAAAATTAAGTACACAGCCAGCTAAGCAGGAATGCTAATTCAACTTACCAGCTCAGGGCAGCAGATATTCATAAGCACCTGACACATAAATACTAAGGAGGTTGTTTGTGGGTTTGTTTTTTTTAATTCTCACTTAAGTTAAGAAGGTAATAACTATCATGATTTAAGAAAACTTTGGTCATCACAAACTCACAGTATAGTATCAGTGTCTGAGGAGGAGGGAAACATTATAGCTGTCACAAGCAAACTGAGCCTTATTTGGAACGCATGGCTAATGCTATCATTCTAGAGCATCATCTGAACAGTTTTGCCCTCCCCTTACTGCCTACAAGCCATAGCACATTACATTAAAGCTTTGCTTTCATTCTGTTGAGTGTTTTCCTTTCAGGATACAAATTCAGTGCAGTCAACACTTGGTCAAAATTGCAACTGCAAGCCTTAAACCCATCATATTTACTTAGAAGTCACGGAATATTTTGAAGAGTAAAAAACCTTAGGTTTTACCTCTCCTGATTTAATCACTTGTGCTTCACTCATGTTTTCATTTCAAAATGGCTTAAATTTTTATTTTTAATTTTTATTTATTTATATGTACCAAACACTCCATCATAAGCACTAACTTCAGAACTTAATTCAAATAAACAACCTGAAGTGTCACACATTTGAAAACAAAACTGTGTTATTTAACCATATGCCATAGGGCTGTTGCACAGTAGCACTTTTCAGTATTTGCAGGAGGGCGCTCACCTCCTTTCAATTTAACTAGAAGTTAGCACTGAAAATGAGCAAGCTGTGCTACGATTCCACCACACTTGAGGTTCGGTTCTAAACAATTATATATTCTTTGTTCCAGTGAACTTGCACTTGTAAAGTAGAACCCAAAGTTTAGCGGAATATTTTTAAAAACACACATACAAATAAGTTTAAAATGTAAATATTTTAAGGAAGACACTCGAGTGTTTACCCACACATATGTGGGTCTCATCTTTCTTTAAAATTACTGGTTTGTCAAATCTGAAATACTTCACATTGACAAGTATTGAACACCTGGATCAGATATATCTTGTTTTATTAGTAAACACCTCATATTTTATTACTTTTACAAGATTTCCGTGCCTCACATTGCTTTTCCAAAAAAGCACTGCAGGAGACAGTAGAGAAAGACTGAAATGAAGACTGATGCGAAGTTACATGAATTCAATACAAGAGAGGGCTGAAGAATACGATCAGTAAAACTTTAAAATTTATCAGAATAATAAAAAAAGAAGAAATTTAAGGGTTCAATGAAAAAAAAAAAAAAAAACCAAAAAACCCACCATCTTGAAAGCTTGGAAGCTTTTATGGGATGCTGCAGCTTGGGGCAGCTGGAGAACCAGGAGCACTGCTAACTTCCCCTGACAGGGAATGCCAGACCATGCTCATATATACCCTGACCTGGTCATCCTCCTGGTCATCTCTTGTCGTGTGCTGTGATGACATTTATGGGAACACGTCTTCCACGCACACATGCAGTGGCTACTGAAACTGTGCATACATCTGAATGGAAAAGGTAAACACATTTCAAACTACTAAAGAAGATGGTATAATTACCACTGGTTTCAACTAGTTATTGCAATACACATTAAAAATACCAGGTATTTCAGTAAAACAAATATTCTGTAATATGTAAGTTAGACCACAATTGATCTGATGACATCTGAAGGCTACTTATGCCAAGCTCAAATACTGAACGGCAATATTTGGTTTAGCAGTTGTATGACCTATTACATATTGGAAACATCACTGTACGTGCATTCCAGAAGTGTTAGATTTGCCTCCCCATGTGTACCCACACAACATGGACAGGCTCTCAGATCTTAAAAACATTACTTTGAAACTTACCTGTAAATCATCTTGCCTTATGCAAACATGCTGTTTCTCGGTTCTCCACTTTGCCAAAGTAGTAATTACTAGTCTAGCTTGATAAATAGGGCTCCACAAAGAACAGACTAATTCAGTATGTGACTTAACCACACAATTCAGTTCAATTCAAATCCCAGACTCTCCATGACACTTGTCATTAAATACGCTACAGGTCACTCTCAAAATACGTAAATCAAGTCACTGGTTTATTATGATTTCTGCTGGAGCCAACTGGATACACCAAGATCAACAACAGAGTATTTCACCCTAGTAACTATTAAAGTGTTTGACAGACAAATTGACAGAAAAAAAGCACATGCAAAACCTCTACGGTTGATGGTATGAATTGAAGTTGCATTACTGTTATCACTGTCGTTCACAGAAACTGCTTTTGCTCTCTCTTCCATAATAACTATCTCAAATCTGAAGGCAGATACTGCTTTAATGCCCTCAGCACACTGATCCAGACACTATTAACACCTATAGGACCCACAAGACAGGCCATGAGAACACTTCTTTCTGAAGCTTAAATTATTTGATCTCAAAGAGGAAAAGCCAAACTCCACACAAGCTGCTTTGTATGTTACAAACTGAACAAAAAATTGCCAGATGCAAGATCTGAAGAAAGAAACGGGGTTTCTCACACCACAGACACTGATTCCATCCATTAGCACACCTATCCAAGTACCTACCATTTTGGATGGTCAGAGCTAACATAAGACTGCATTTGCCATCAGTCAGAAAAAAAATAAAAATACAAGTTTCTGGGCACCTGGGTCTTTAACTTACAATAATATAGGAACAGTAGGAAGTGAAAAACCACAGTGCAGCTACACATATAAAGTATCACCTACATGTGCTTTTCCGGGAAATGTTGACAAACCCAGTTTTGCACACTTTATCAGCTATGTTGTGCTAAAGCAGAGAAAGCATTGATTAGCTTTTCCAGGAAATAACCACAAGAATGGGTTTACTAGAAGCAATGCTGAGTGCATGCTGTATGACTACCCCCCTATGGCTGTGTTTGCAGAGAATTTGCTGGGAAGACAAACACATTCTATTTGCAGGCCCATAGGCACACACCACTGAAGGCAGGAATCTCTTCTTTATTTGTCCAACAAACCAGAGGAAGGGTAAACTTTTCCTCACTGCCCCACTTTCTGTAACTTATTTTGATTGGAAGTGTTAAATTGACAAATAGTGAATCCTCTAAAGAAATTCACAGAATCACAGACTAGTTTAGTCTGGAAGCGACTTCAAAGATCATCTAGTTCAACCTCCCAGCCACAGGCAGGGACACCTTCCACTAGACCAGGTTGCTCCAAGCCCCATCCAACCCGATCTTGAACACTGCCAGGGATGGGGCAGCCACAGTGCCTCACCACTCTCACATGGAAGAATTTCTTCCTTATATCTTATCTAAATCTCCCCTCTATCAGTTTAAAGCCATTCCCTTTGTCCTGTCATTACATACTTTTGTGAAAAGCCCCTCTCTAAATTCATGATGTAGTCAAAATTACAGGGTGAAAAAAGTAGGTCAAAGGCCTAACAAATAAAATGTTTAAAAGTGATACCCAGATTACTTTAATTCTTGGTTTCCAATTCCTCAGTGAAACACAAGTTTTGTATATGCATATCTCACCATTTTCACAGAGAAACCAAAAATTAAAAATAGAACACTTAATTTAGAACCTTAAATAGATGACTGTCAGTACTGCAGCCATGGGCCCTGAGCTCTGAGGCAGGAAAATGCCAGCAGTTGCAGCGCCACTCATCTTTGCTGTGCTACTGAATCCTCTTGGTCTGCCATTACACAACTACCCAAGAGAATTAACCTGTGTTAAAACTACTCCAATCACAAGGAGAAAATAGCAACCCAAATCTGTTCCTTTGTCCAAGGGAAGAAATGTTGAAAGCACAAAGGTAGCAAAGAGGCAGGAGTAAACAACTAGGCAAGACTGCTTCAGCTGCAGTATTACCTTAAAACTTTTATTGTCTATGGCTTAAATCCACTCATATGTTATTTATCTTATGAACTCTATCACACAACTTATATGACAAGTAGAAGAAATTAAAATCTCTTAACAACTATTTATTTCCTCTTTGGGACACTGTCAGCCCTAATGTTGACAACTCATTATCAATTAGTACACTTACACATGCACATGCCCCTCCAATTCCACTCTTGAGAATACAGGTTTTGATTTCTGGTCTCTGCACACACACCATTTCCATGCTCAAAAATGGAAATGTGATTCCTACACTGTAAGACTTACTTATATAGTTACTTATTTTCATCAGATATGTTGAAGAAGGCACTGGAACTACAAGGCTTTGAAAGTAAAGAAAATAGGGGGCATTGATGAGAAACTAGCAAAAGCAGCAGCAGAGTAACAGCTACACTATTTTATTATTTAATTATTATACAACTAATTAGTAATTGTGTTAGCTTAGACCTGTCTTACAGTAATACTAAACTCCAAATCCAAGGAATTATTCACAGAAGAATTTAGAAATAATTGCTAATAACTCTGTAATATTATAGTAGAACTAAGCTATAGCAAATAAGTTAAAAGCACACCTTATAAAAGTCTGAACTATCTATATAAAAAGCCTGTATGTTGGTCTACAGCATCGCAACAGGCTTAAAACCTGAAGCTTCAAGGGGGACCAAGACATTACAATAGATCAGAACTGAAAATAGTTACAGGTAGACAACCACCCATTAGATCTCAGTTAATTTACATATACATATATATATGAACTTGCATGTTTTACATATAAACATATATACTATATATACATACTTTCATATAAAAACAAATAATATAGTAAATATATTATTTAGCATACATAAGTGTACACATACACACTTTACATATAATTTAGTATATATTATTTAGCGTATATATAGTATGGGGGTTTATATGTAAGTTTAAAATTTTTAATATATAAATTAAAAAAGAAAGGTACTGAGGTGGTGATCTCAGACTTCTCAAAGCTCCTAAGCATACTGTTCTGAAAACAGTTTGGATGTTTCTATAAGACATTCCTGCAGAAAGGTAGCAAGGCAGTTCGTCAGCCCAGTGGAAGAAAGACCCTAAGAGCAAGTCAGCATACAGTGCTATTTTAATCACTTTTGTCCAGTTTTGGTCAAAAGGCACATGGATGTAGTGAGAATGAAGCAAGAAAGAAGTAAAGCACTTAAGTACCAGAACACCATCATCCCCCAAAATCCAGCCACAAACAGCCCGAGAGCTGCTGCTGACTTGAGCAAAAAGTGTGCCACAGCCTCCTTAGAAGTCACAGTCACCACTGAAAGAACAACTCCATATTCAGAAGAAAAATAAAAACCATGCGAAGCTCAACATTGCACTGACATTTTAATATTGTACTGAGTTGAACTAAGATGTCATTTAAAAAGAATGAAATGTATACTGTACTCCCTTCCCAATCCCTCACCATCACAAAGGGAATACTCATTAAGAATGCAGAGAAAGTTAACAAATTCTCTGGAATTTAACTAAGTTAGAGGCAATAACACAAAACCACAAATCCTCTGTGACATTACATTTCCAACAAGCCTCTCAACACTGGCAAAATGCACAAAAAAGGCTACAAAATTCAGAGCCCTGCATGAGTCTGCAAGAACTATCTATGTATACAAGTAGCTTGCCCATCCAACGTGACAGGTGCAAACCAACAAGCCCATTTTTGCTTGCCTGCTGGCCATTCTACACTCCTCTTTTCTTCTTTTGAATTTCCCCAACTTAAATCGAATGCAAATAAGCCAGGTGTGGTCCCCAGGGCACACAATCCCCACCAAATTCCCACAGCAACTTGCACAGCTGGCTGTGAGAAAGAGGCTGTATCTGCTTCGCATTGGCTACGAAGTTTAAACACTCAGAGTTAACCACCAATTACAGCATTGTGTAAAGGAAACATCTCCTGAAAAGCACATCCATTTTTCCTTGCTTAATACAGGAAAATAAAACTCTGGATATGTTGTTCCTAGTTCAGTATCTGTTCAGCATGTAAAGTGAGCATCTGTGATTTACAGGAGGTGATGCCTATGAAGGAAATGACTTCTCTCTTCTGCTGCAAGGTACTGAAGTTTAAGAAACTATTTAGAAAACACATGTCATTCTGTAAACTGCAACCAAGAATACACTGCTGAAAAGGAGAAGTCAGAAACCCAAACCAAAAATATTTTTGGTTAAGTTATAAGACTTCCAGAAGACATCTGGTACTTCCCATTTTAATTCTACTTTTCTGCATAAGCTTTCCAAGTCTCATTCTAAAAAAATCTGAAGTTACCCTGGGACTGACAGAAATTGTTCATCACGTAGAAATCCTATCCTTTGTTCCTTACCTATAAACAAGTATCCCACCTTCTATTCATTCCACTCCTCTCCGTGTCCTGCAAAGGCAGCTCACCGTTCTTGCCTACATCCAAGCCAGCAAATCCTTTTTCGCACTTCACCCCAGCTTTCTCACTTTCCATATCTGCTGGCTAAACAACAGAGAGAAGGCATTGGGCCTAAGTTGGAACCACAAGCGTACTGGCTGGCCACAGAATGTGTACTTGTTGGTCAATTGACCAGATAAGAGAAACAGGTAAGGAGTACACTTCACCTGCTTTTCTTTTAGTGTAGTCACAACTCTCTCCTCTACTCACAGTGGTTTGAACTAAGAGCCCTACAGGCTTAGGGAAAAGGGCCCATGTCTCTCAACTAACAGCCTATGGATAGTCAGGAACCAAACAAAAGTTCGTGTTTAGGCTGAAGTGTAGGAACACAAAAGGCACCTGAAGACAC
>JAOEHY010040315.1:72537-88786 GCA_025447955.1 Psilopsiagon aurifrons | reverse complement strand
GGGGGGGGGGGGGTGGGGGTATTTGTTGGGTTTGGGGTATTTGTTTGGTTTGGGGTTTTTTTTTGTCCTTCCCCTTTCAAGTATGCGTAGTAAGTGCCTATCCTTTCTCTTGTCTGTTGTATAGAATGCTGAAGCAAGCTTACTGCAGGAGCAACCCAGAGAGGAAGAACACATGACAAAACCCAAAACACTGATGGAGGTAGGTTGTTTCCCTTTCTCAGGGAGGCAGATATTTTTCTTCAGCATTTTAAGAGATGGAAAGATATGTATAACTACAAAATTATACAAGTCATAATGAGTCTGAAAATCATTAGAATGCATTAATAGATCATTAGCGTCTCTATTAATGCCATATGAGACCTTAGTTTTCAGTAGACTCTTGGGAATGAATGGCTTCAACATTACTGTTTGCAAGTTGAATCTTAACAGTAAGTGGTTTTCCGCTTTACAGATCCACCAAGAGAAACAGAAAGAGAAGAAAAAGAAGAAACACAAGAAGAGCTCAAATTCAGATAGTGAGGGTGAAGAGAAAAAGAAGCAAGAAAAGCTTAAAAAGGTGCACTATATTCTTCACTGGTTTTGTGGCAAAAAAGAACTTGAAAAATGTTTTACGACAATGTTAGTTTTATGAAGCCTATTATGCAGTTCCTGTGACATTCTGTGGGATGTTCATTAATGCTAATTTTGAGCTAAAGCAAATCTAAAATGCTGTTAGATGTCCTAAAGTATATTCCCTATTTCTTGGGCAAGCATGCAATAAATGTTTAGTTTTGTAAGATTTAGTTCAGATGATTTAGAACACTTCCTGTCTAGGCACCACAGCTGAAGATCTATAAAAGACATTTCAGAACACTGTGATTTGTGTATTGAAGAAAGATGGAGAGATCAAAAGCACTGTCAAAGCTTAACTTAGCACTTTTTATCCCAGACATGTGCCCAGTCTCACAGCTGATGCAATAAAGCCATCTACCAAGCTATAGGCAAACTGCTGCTGAACAGCCCTTCCATGAGCACAGCCTCTGGATATTCAGACTGTGAAATGATGTAACCATGTGAAACTATGGTTAATCAAAGCATTGTACAAATGCAGTTTCTTTTAAATAGCTAGAAGGAGCAACAGTAGTAGTTTGAGGAGTGGGATAATACGTATTTCAAAAAGCATTTAAAAAACATTCCCCCCAAAAAAAAACAAAATACACATACCAGAACTCCTAGGATAGCATGCTTGCTTATCTGCTTTTGTACTTGCTGGGTCATGATTCCATTTTAGGTAGAGCTGAGGAGTTTCTTACTTGATTTTGGCAATTGGAAAGAGATAAAAGTATCTTGTTTGATAAATATTGTTTTACAGTCATTTTATGTTAAACTCTAAAAAATGAGCATTAAGGGAAGTGTGTTGTAGGTATATTGGACAGATGTGCATTGCTTATCCCACTGTTCTGCCTGCTGCTGCTTCTGATCCTGAAATCTGATACAAACTTTCATTGTGATGTTTTGGTTTTTTTCTTTAATTTCAGGCACTAAACGCAGAAGAGGCTCGTCTTCTTCACGCAAAAGAACTCATGCAGATAGATGAGAGGAAGAGACCATACAACAGCATATATGACAGCAGGGAGCCAACAGAAGAGGAAATGGAAGCTTACAGAATGAAACGTCAGAGACCTGATGATCCTATGGCCTCTTTTCTTGGACAGTAGTCATGGCAGAAATTCCTATACACTAGACTCTTTTTCATTGTTTTTTACAGTTCTATAGAACCTGCTATGGCGGAGACCTTTTTTCGCACCAAAAAAGATAGTGAAAACTTCTGCCAATAGACCTAAGTAGATATACTATAGCAATAAGTTCAACAGACATAGCAATTAATTCAGGAGGCATATCTATAGTCATGTTATATGTGTGTGTATGTATACATATACAGTCACAAATGTATATATACACCCATATATATATATATAGGATATTACAGAGTAGAATTATTTTATCTCTTTATTGGAAAAGATCTGATCCTGGCTACAATTCAAAGTTCATTTGGCCAACCAATATATGCACAAAGTAATGATACATTTGGCAAAACTGCTCAGAAGAAATGGTGGTTAAGTGTTGCTTAATATAGAATAAAAATTGTTGCAAAAAAATACAGCAGCTACTGAATCCTCTTCTTTATAAGGGGGTTGCTTGTCACGTGGCTTTAAAGGGAGAAATAGTTTCTCAGTCGCTTTGTAGTATTTTGGAAATGTAAAAATTGATAACTTTATACAGTTTCTGTTAAATTAATACAAATAACTGCTGTCCAGCCTTTTTAATGACAGGAGAAGCTGACTGTAGAGCTTTTAAGTTCTATTTCTGCAGATGTTAACATACAAAGTTCAGTTACAGAGATCTGAGTTCTTTTGATAACAGTATTCATCTCACCCTTATAACTTCCAGAATCCTGTTGCTTGACGTAATACCAAGTGTCAGGCTCTAATATCTTTTAACAGTGTAAAGCAGCGTCTGCTTTGTGTTTGGCAATACTAGACCTTAAACTGGGAGTTTTCTCCTTTAACTGTTAAAAGTTGGAGAAGTGTGAAAAACTGAACAGCATGACTTTAGAGTTGGAAGGCTTACAAATTATTTCTCTTATGGTTTAAACTGTCTTATTAAACATGGCTTTTGGTTATATTAATGGCAGAGCTGAAGATGCTGTAATCCTGGCTTTTCTTCTTAAAATAAAGAACCTGATTACAATTTCCACGTTTTAAACAATGAAGGAAGTTAAAGTTCCTGGCAGAAAGTGAAATGGTGTTAAAGCTGTAACATGTTGTACCTGTAAAGCTGCTTTCCTTTTTTTATTAGGTTTTCTCCAAGTCTGCTTCCCCTTTATTTTTGTTACAGAAATACTAATTCTGGGTGCAGACCTTATTTTATAAGACTTAAACATCTGACTGTGGGCATTTATTTTTAAAACTTGATCCTGCATGTGGAAAAAAATAAACCCAAGCAGTGAGATAAAGGTCTCGGAGTGGAATTGTTAATGTATCAAGTACCATGAAAGAAAAGCTTCAGAGAGGAGAAATAAGCTTTTGCAGAAATTGCTTGTACATTTTCACAAACAATGTGGACTTTGACAGTCAGAGGGGGGAAAATATTAGGGATAGAGTTTTCCTTCTGCTGTGCTAGTGACTCATGTTCTAAGTTTCCACATCACCTCATATCTTGACCTCTTTATGTTACGGATAATTTGAAGGAAAAACTGGTCTTTTCCACAAGTCATTACACACAATAAACATACATTTTAAGTCTCATGTGTGTGATTTCACAGGTGCTTTGAGGATTTGAGTGTATTAAGTTAGCATACATAGCTAACAATGGAAATTCTGCATTACACTGCAGTGTAGTCCTATGTTAAAACTATTTGTGATATTCTCACTGATGATCAACATTTTAGGTTATTTACTGTGTTCCAGAGATCCTCTGGTATGACCTGAATGCAAACTGCCCTTGGGTTTTTCCAAATTAGCTGATTTGAACAGTAGACTGTTAACTCTTCTCAGGGCTGTAACATCTGAAGTTCTGGCCAGTGTATGTCCAGCTGCGGAGATACCAACTGCTGTTGTCTTGGTCAGTGTCAAGGCAATTGGGAAGATGAGGTAACAGAAGAGGTCATGATAGCAGTTCCTTGAGTTATTAAGATACCTTTCTAAAAGTAGCTAGAGACTTGATAATTTATGAAGGAGGCAATTCAGAAAAAACACTGGAAAGAGCCAATTTAGAGTGCAGAACCTGTAATTCACTGATCCAGACAGCCTGTAAAGTTTGGGTTTAGATGCTTGTTTACTGAGTATTTTTCAAGAGAAAAATGGGGAAAGAATTAAAGGTTCACATAGAAATCAATATAACATGTTCAGTACTATAGGGAGATCTGTTTATTACAAATAAACATCCTGAATTTGACCCTGAGCATACACACTCGTGTGCATGGATTTTGATTTTCAGTACCCAAAGACAGGACTGTAACTGACTTTGGGGCATGCCCTTGTCTTGCCCTGCCAAGAGAGAGATGATGGAAAAGATGGGCCAGTTTCTTCCTGAGAAGCAGAAAGGCAGCTCTGGGTGGAAAAAAACTATTAGCATAATTTTATACAAAATACAGTTCCTTGAGCTTGTGAATGATGCAGTGTGGATCTCGTCTGGATCAGACTCAACAGTTAAAGGACAAATAAAGCTTAAAACATGTTGTCCTATTTATATCATAAAGGTTAAATCTTAACACTGTGGATCTGATCATGAGGATTAATTTTCCTCCATCTGCTTCCCCTCGAATTTGGCATGCAAAATGACCGCATATTTCCTATTGCACAAGAATTCTTTCCTTTCTAAAATGAATTTGAAACACGTTTGTAGGCTAGCTTGGGCAAAGCTGAACATACAGTGAAAACAAGCATGATCTAGCAGAGGTAGCTGAAGTGAGAACTGGTTTTGCATGCACAGGGAGGCGAGGTGGCAGGAAACACCTTAGCCTGGTAGCACAGACCAGTCAAATCCTCAAATCGTGGTACAGAACAGAGCCAGCAGCTTTCTCTGAATCTGGCCCTTGGCAAAGCTCCGACATTATTTTCTCAACTCCCTTTTCAACAAGTGCTTGACTGCCTCATTTTTCATCCTGTTGAGTCCTGGGTGTCTGAGGCATGCTCAGGCTGCAGACTGAGCCAGCCAGCTGATGTGTAGATGTCTGCATGTTTAAAACATGCAGATTAAAACGTTCTTCTTTATTTTTTGTTGGAAACCTTAGCGGTTTGCGTTGCCTTTCAAGGCGTGCCAGAAGGTAGCTCTTTTACTGCCTCCGCCTTTATTTGTAACTGGATCTTTATGGCTTTCCTGAGTGAGTTGGAGATGCACGGTTCAATGTGACTGTAATTGGTTTAGGCTGCTGAGGGACCAGAAAAAAGCAGGAATGATAGCAATTCATTAAGGATGAAATGGAGCTCAACTTTTAAGATAAAGAAACAACAGAAGAAGAGACAATTTTCTGTGGCCACTAGTGCCTACTACAACCCATTAACTGCAGTTTTCCGGTCACTTCTGGGTATAACTTGAGTTACTCCATACAGGCCAAGACACTGGTCTGAACTACATGCAGGCAACTCCCCACTGCTCTGTTAGCACTCCTCTTTTGCCAGATGTAACAAAGAAATAGAAGTATCATTCCAACTTAAACTAGTTATTTTACATGAAACAGACCTGTTCACATCTCTTAGATGACCCAGCCAGGGTCAATAGACAGCGATAATTTTTGCTTCGTGCACAATACCAGCACATTTCAGACCTCAGCGGAACAGAGAGGAAATTCACTGTGCCTAAGAAAACCTTGCTCAGTGGACAGGTTCACAAACCCAGAACTTCCAGCCTACAAAGTCTTAAAAGCCAAAGCATTTCAGAATCAGCCTCCCCCCCGCCACTCATCTGCGTGGCATGTGGATCTAAGCACAGTCCTATGCGCATCTCTCTATCATCTCCCATCACCTCTCCTCTGAGTGGCACTTGTTTTCAGATGCATTTTCAGCCTTATCACATTTGCACATGCGTTTGTTCTCAATGTTTTATATAATGCGCACCACCTCACAGCAGTTTTAACCCATTGCTTCTTTCATCCACAAGCTGCTATGTCGTGTGCTACCAGTGTATTGGGGAGCAGGTGCTGGAGCACAAAAGCTGGGGTTGACATCACTCATTGCAGTGCGCTGTTGACACGGAGCTTTTAGAACAGCAGGAGTGGAGAAGCTGCTTCATGTGAGCAGCACTACTCCCAGTTCTGCACATCCTCACTGGGAAGGGGTGATGCCATCAGCACTTGGGCAGCATGAGACCCAAGCTGAGGGAGGAAAATGATGCCTTCAGCTGGCTCCTGGGTTTCCTCAGCTGCCCCTTTGTGCTTTGACAAGTCTTAGGCTGGGCATGTGCAGAAGCAAAAGCACTGGGGATTTTAACACCCAGGAGGCAGCACAGCCCTGCAGTATATTCTGCTGAGACACTCGAATTTTCTCAGTACTTGAGGAATGGCTGAAAGACTTAATTTTTAGCCCGTTGTCAATTCTCTGAGAGCAGAAAAGCCGGCTTTAAAGCAAAATTGTCTGCTTGGGAAGCAGCAGCAGGAAAGAGGATATTCTCTGTAGCTATTACTTTCTGCAAAGACTGTCACTGCTTGCATGCAACATGAGTAATTGTTCATTCATCTCTGGGTTGTGGTGCTTTGCCCTGAAGGTCAGAGGCACTGTACCATGACATGGGTAAGTGGCATTTGTCACTGGCTGTCCTGGCTTGGGCAAATGCTGCCCATGTCCCCAGGTATTGGGATTGGTGCTGATGCTGCTATGGACTAATATGTATTTGGGAAATAATACGTGGCATTTTCAGAAGAGTCTTTTCTTGTCCAAGTATGTTGTTAGATACTAAGGCAGGAGCCAATTGTGGCAAATTAAAAAGATTGCTGAGTTTCACTTTGAATTCCAAGGTGCATGAGACAAAAGAAAAACCCAACCTTAACACATCTGCACTGCGCCTGCTGTGGCTCGCTCGTGTTTGGGCTGGTTCCCACTTCCCTCTTCCTAAAATAAGCTCTATTTATTTTTATCTTAATGGCTTAGGACTGCAGTTCCTAAGCAGAGCTAATGGTCTCAAGGGCATCCTTTAGGTTTAAACAGAGATTTGATTCATTTTTATGGTGGCTTTTGGAGAGGGACAATCACTCTCTGAAGGCTGCCCACAGACTTCAAACTCCTTTTAGGCAGGGCAATAAAAATTACTCAAATCACCATTCCACACTAAACCAGGAGGCCTGTTGGGCAGAAAAATGCTTTTCCCCTCCCATTAGGATCTGAAAAACACCCACCCAGAGCACCTACCCTCATCTTTGAAGAGGGACACTTCATTGCCATTGCCCAGCGCAACAGGGAGGCTGTTATTTCAGGCTCTCTCCAGCTCCTGGGTGAACTGCAGTTAGTTTGGCATTTGCTGAGTCATTTTATTTGGTTACAGTCATTGCTGCAAGGTCAGTATCTGTAATGATGAAACACATCAGCACTCAGAAAGTAAACAAGGGAAGATCCTTCCTCACTGGGATGTGGTCACGCACCTTTGGCCATGCCCATTTCTTACCCCAAGCACGTGCTCAGGTGATAACACAGCTAAAATTATACCTTTTACTCCATAGGTGCTGGATGATTCACCTTCCCCTCGCCACATGAACAATAAGCTTCATCTGAAGGATGAATACACCGGAGTGTGCTGTGCCAGGGCCATGGGCAGGGGCACAGGATCCTCACCCAGCCCAGGTGAGGCAGCACCTCTGAGGCTGGTGTGGGGACAGCATAGGGCAGCACGAGCAGGATGGGTTCACTGCTGAGGAGGGAGCACCACCACAGGCCCCAGCAGTGTGGACCAACCACCCTGTCCTATGCACGTCCATGAGGGTCTGTCAAGGTGAGATCAGCCCGAGCCAGCTCCTGCACTGCGGCATTGAGCTGCCTTCCCCATGCTCAGTGGTGAAAACCATGTCAGTCATGGCAGGGGGGCTATTGCTAAAAGCAGCACAGAAAGGACACAGTACACTGTCTGGCTGAAACAAAATGAACTGAGAATGGAGTCTCAGGGCTGCTCTGTTTCATTGTGGACGGGCAGTTATTTGTTTAACGCAGTGTGCTGCCAAGCGTGTTCTGCAGCAGTGTCTGAGGCCCCGGGTGAGCTCGGCGCAGCATTGCAGCACAGACATATTTTCCATCTGCCCAGCAGGAGCTTCCCAGCGCTGCCTCTCCCCACACCACTGAACTACGTCAGGCTCTTGCTGCCTTCAGCACGCTGTGGATCTGGGCACAAAATCGCCAGTAACCACAGATTCCCCAGGCACACCTGGTATCGCCTGGCTGGACCAATCTTTTCAAGCATCATTTCATCCCTGGCCTATTTCACACCCATCTCAAAGCCCTGGTGCTCTGCACAGCTGCCATGGGGCAGGTTCGGGATAAGCATAAGAGCTTTTTTTCTCAGCACTGTTATCATCTGAGGAAACCTCTGTGGCTGCCCAGGCCAATCCAACCGCACTCTGGCAAAGCCCACAGGAAGTGCTCGTCTTGAGCCGTTTGGCTGACTCCAGCCCCATACACCAATGGAAGAGCCTCTCTAAGAGAACCAGCTCCCTACAAACCTTATAGAAATAGGCAAAGAGCGAGAAATCATACCCAACTGATCACCAGAGCTGCCCCAGGGGACAACAGCTCTCAGAGCCTGTGTCTGGGGTGTCCCCACCTCTGCTCACCCCAGTGCCAGGGGGCAGTGGGGCTGAAGGCAGCTCCCACAGGCACACCAGAGCTCTGCAGTCATATGGCAGCGTTTCTGAAACAGCCCTTATCCCAGTGAGATTTAAGGTGATGATTGTGTGGGTTTGGGGAAGGGGAGGTGTTCAATGGAAATGAACTGCTGTGGGACCATCAGCACAGCACAAAAACAGCCCCATGCTTCCTTGCCTAACGTTCCCACCCCTCGCAGGAGCAGCTGAACTGATGACAGCTCACAATCAAGCTGTATGCATACTTCATTTTCACTTTATATCCATTCCCACCATGTTCTGACAGCAAATGCAGGCAAAAGCTTAAAAACCCCCACAACAACTCTGATAAGGATGAATTCTGGCAGAGTAAGGAATGATACTTCCAGTGTTCTCCAGCCAGCTGACAATCTGCACTGAGCAGAAAATACTCCCTGGCTGGAGAGCATCAGGGCAGGATCTGGAGCGCTGCCACTGAGCACACGCCTGTCCTGAGTCCTGCACAGGATCCTGGCTGGGCAGAGCAGGATCCACACACCCACAACTGGCACCCACAGGCTGCAGCCGGGAGCACCAGTGCCCTGCTCTGTGTGGGTGACGATGGCCCCAGGGCTGTGGCTGCCTTCCCAGCAGGATGACAGGTCCTGCATCACCTCTCATGGTGCCAGCCCCGGCACCCAACAGACCAGGCTGTATCTCTGGGTCATCTCACAGCTCCTGCGTAGGCTCACCCCATCAGCCACTTCAAAAGACCAGTCTGATCCATACCAACTCCAACAGCATCACAGAGCATCCTGCAAAGCTGGGAAGGAGGGAAGGGGTGGGCAGGGAACTCTTCCCCCACAGTTTGTCACTCTGCACCTCCCCAAGGAGGGAAGCACCATCAGTTTTGAGAGTTGAAAGGCAAACCTTTCCATCCCATTTTAAAACCCATTTAAACCCAAAATCTGGCTTACTGAGTCGGTATATGCTGAGATATCAACATCATGACTTGCTACAGCACAGAAACAAGAGGATGGGCACTTACTGCAACTAAACACTCTGTGTTAGCAGAGCTAAAGCTGAACTCCAACTTCAGTCACTGCTTCTGGTTTTACTGCGTTACCTCAAGCAACTGCCAGGGCATTTGTAATTACTTGGCAAGCTTAAAACAAAATTCCATCCCTTTCCAAAGACAGAAACATTCCTGCCACCTCTATGGCATTGACTCCATGTTCTGTCTTCCACATCCACCTATAGCGGTGCTGAGGGACTTTGCTCTCCAAATTCACATTCGCAAAGCTGCTTCACAACCTCCTTTAATTCAAGCCTGGAATGATCTGCCATTACCTGTTTGTCTGAATTGTTTTAGAAGCAAATTTCCACCCTTAGGACAAGGTTTGCTTTCCTTGCTAATGCTTCAGGATCAAGCATCAAAGTTTTTCCCAAGTTTGATGTGCATTGCCCATCCCCTCATGAATTCTGCTTGCGCTGGCACTGGCTACAGCAGAGAGGAGCAGAATCAGTCAGAAATGATCCAGGGAACTCCTAAGCCCTTCACACAAGGAGAGAGAACGGGAAAAGCTCCCCAAGCACCAAGAGCTTTCCAGCCATATGTGCGTAAAAATTTCTCCCTGTGCCACGTGACAGAGGAAGAGGCGCAGACCCATTACACAATAATAAAAATATGCCTCTGGCAACGCTGAGGCAGAACCTGGCGCTGCTGCAGGAAGCCCGCGACCCGCACCGAGAGGAGTGAAACCTGAAGAAACTCAGACCCAGGTCAATACCGCAGACCCCTCGAAGGACGCTGCTGCTGCCGGACGGGGCTCAGGCTCTGCAGCACAACGGCTGCTTAAAGCCGAGTGGTTTCCAGCGCCTGTCCAGATCTCACTGAAGGGATCAGTCCTGGTGAGTAGATTCACTTTGCCTTTTGTTTTTTCCTCTCCCTCCTCTCAACTTTAACTTCAAAACTGACCAAATAAGGTCTAAATCATTGGGCACACAGGTTTCCAACGCCTGCATAGGAATCCATAATGGCAACAGTCACCACTTATAGAAGTACTTGAGGAAGAAAACATTCCTCAGGCTTTTGCTGTGAGCACCCATCTTGTACAGCCAAAACCACAACCTTTGCTCTGGTTCCAATCACAAGGTTCTGTAACGGGGCTTTGGCTCAGGCTGACAGGTTTGCATGGGCATCTGCGGCTGCCTAAAGCATGAGCAGTGGTGCAGGTTCAGGCACAGAAGATGCATCACTCTCCTTCATCTCCTTTGGCATTGCTCTGTACAACAGCAGATAACAGATCAAACTCATATCTGGTATAACTACGTCACTGACTTGTATCAGAAATTAAATACACTCATTTCAGCTGCTGTAACCAGCAGCACCTTTGTATCTACATCAGCCCCATGTACTCGAGAGCTTTTGCACTTACACCTCAGGGACACTGCAGGGCAACCACCAGAGTTGAGAATTAGGCTCACAGGGATAATGATTATTTTGAAGACTAATTAGGACACCTTGAGGTATACTGGGAAATGTGAAGTAGGAAGATGGCTGTTCTGTTTAAGCCTTTTAAACAGTACTGAAAGGAAACAGAGTAGAATATCACAGTTACTTGTTTGCTGCTGGGTCCCCTCTCAGGCTATCAGACTATCATCCTCCATCCTCCTGCACAGCAATCCCCTCACACTGTCTCCTCTTCTCTCCCCTTCCACACTTCTCCTCCCCACGGGCAGGCATACACCATCGCTGCATGGCATAGGTTGACTTCCCTGGCCAAAAATCATCACCCAGACACTGCACGTGCTTCCAAACCAGCCCACATCTGCAAACCCTCAGGGATTTTGCCTCTCATGGGAGTTCAGACCAGCTGACCTGTAAGCACCATAAAGTACAACTGATCCTTTGCACCTTCATCACATTCTTATAGGCAAAATTGTTACTTACAGACACACCGATTTAATGCATACACATCTCTATGGAATTGACCTGCCTTCTGAACTGTGAAGTGGCTCAGGAAGAGAAACTGTAGCAGGGCTGGGATGAGGGTGGTTGCACCCGGGCTTGCAGAAGCCATGTGGAACAGGAATGTCCTGGTAGCCAGAGCCATAGCGGAGATATGGCAAGAGATGTGTTCCTCTAGGTTCGTGCTGAGGCCCCTCAGCAGCACCAAGCATGCCCCAGGCTGCAGTGGCCATGACAAACAGCAGCTGCAGGTCAGGACCGCCTCAGGGCCCAGACATTTGCACCACAGTTTGGAGCCTCTCTCCTCTCTCTGGGCAGAAGTTTGATCAGCTATGACCAGAACAAGAGGTCTCAGCCGGGGCTTACCTAGCAACTGGGAGCTCAAAGGGTCTTTCTCACTGCTGCCTGTGTCCATCCTGTGCCCACCACGAGCTGCATCATCCCATGAGCCCAAGAGCTGGGTCTTCTTCAGAGCAACCTAGAAAGCACTACTGCTGCTACATATTTAAGAAGACGTAGTTTCGGAGTGACTCACTAGATATTTTCAAGTATTGGGAAGAAAAGCATTGAGACCTGATCTCACCGAGGGAGAGGCACTTCGCACATGAAGGCCCAAGCACAGCACATTTGCACTTGATAACCTCGAGCAATTCCTAGTGCTGCTGCAGGCTCTGCTGGGGAGAAGATGTAGCCCTAAGCCTGGCCAGCCGTGCCGATGCTGCAGACACTGAAGCTGGAGCTTATGCTAAGCTGGTCCTGCCTCTTTTCCCATGCTGAAATCTGTGCTCAATACCAGTGTGCTCTGCTCCAGTGCTGAGGAGCTGAACACTCACATTTCGCAGCAGGTCTCTTTCCTACAGCCAACTCCATGTCCCTGTGCTCAGACAATACAGGGTCTGCTCTCCTCCCCTCCAACACCAGTCAGTGCTTGTAACCCCCTGGGCGAAGCACACGCTCCCCCGCAACAGGCATCAGTTCTGGCCAAAAAGTCTCCAAAGCCCTATTAACAAAGATATTAATTGTCATTAGAAAAGCAAGACCTCAGCTGAAAGCAGGCTGCATGGCCTCCAATGCCAGGCCTGCCGCCCGTGCTGCCAAAAGGAAAGATGCTGATCTGTTTCCAATTTGCTTTTTGGAGCTCATCAGTCGTTCTACATCGAGAAGCAATTTTCCTTTTAAGGTGGAACAGCATGAGGTTTGTTTTCTTTCAAAGTGATTTCTTTAAGAGGTTATTTATAGACCCTCTTGTGAATGTGACTGTGCTTTCCATCCCACGCACTGCTGTGATGTGGGATGAAATGTTCTTATGGAGCCGTTAATTAACATGGACTCCAGAGCTGTGTCAGAGCATAGATTCAGGTAGTCCAATATTCCCCATCTATCCAAGTATCTGCACTACTCACTTCCCAGCCTCGGGGCATTTTGTGTTTGCCACTTTTCTCCTATCAAGTCAATTAGCTGGGTTGCCTGAAGGTAGAAGTAGTACTCCTGCTAAAAAGCATTAAGAGAAGGAGCTGCCCTCCTGCCCCGCGCTCCCTCTTGCCTGCTCTTTCTCCCCATGAAGCAGTCCCAGCTTTTTTCCAGGTTATGCTCTACAATGACATTTTTCCTTGCCACAGCTTCTCAGCATCATCCACCTCCAGATGCCGCTCACTTCCACCCCATTTGAGGCGTTACTGGGAAGCGGAGACACAGCTTTCCTTGGGACCTCCCCAGTCTTTAGGCATTTTAACATTTTGTTTCCCTTTCCATGAACTGAGGAGCCTTTATGCAACTGTTCACATTGATACCAGCTCTCTCACAGAGCCATCAAACTGACACCTTTCATCAGCAGCAAGTAAACTGAGGTATAAGGAAAGCAAAAGAGCACCGAGGAAAAAATGGCTTAACAGCCATATCCAGCCTGGTGATCTGTTCTGCATTTCCCACTCCTCTGCATGTTCTTAATTATACATATTGCAGAACTGAGGGCTCCCACTCAGCATTAGTATGTAGCACACTGCTCACTGGATGTGGAGCATGTAATATGCATTTCCACCCTCTTCAGGAGCCAGTACCAGGATAAGAGCACTAAGACCAACATGAAATTTATACAATACTTTAAGAATCTCATTTCCAGTGCAGGAGTTGAACATAACATTGCTGGGAAGACGCTAAAGCCTCCCAGTATTTGACATTATGCCAGGCAGGACCTCGCCTGACCAGAAGACCACCAACAGACTGAAAGGCAGGGATATCCCAGCTCATCTACTGTTTCATCCCTGTTTAACTTCAAATTTGCTTCAGCACCAAAGCTTGAAGAAACCCGTGAAAGGCAGTTTTCTGGCTTCCCAATCATCGCTTCTATTCTGTATTTCATTATCAGGACTTCAGGAGGTCCCTTCCTACCCAAACCATTCTATGATTCCATGTGATAAGAAAGCCCATGCAAACTGATGGTTCTGGTAAAATATTTAACCCCTTACCGTCAGAGGTAGCTGCAATAAGGGAAAAATCTAAAAGGAGTCTTTTCCATCAAAGAAGAGCACACACCTCTTCACCCTGGGGTAGAAGCTGTATCAAAGCAACACATGGCTAATTCCTTTTAAAAAAAGAAAATCCTTTGGCTCTTAGCATGATCTCTCCTAATCAAAAAACTATTATGCAAACAGTGAACCAGACACAGATTTGTATGGGACAGTTTTAGGCTTAGTGCCTCATTTCTCCAAGGGATACTCCAGCTAGAGAAGCTGAAAGAAAAAAATTAGGCCAGGGGATGCCTTTCATCACCCCACCAGCTTGTTTCCGTATTCATACAGCTTGAGAAGAGCCTGATTCCAACAGCCCATGGTCAGTACTTACCAGGGAGCACCAGCCCTGCTGGGAAGCTGGTGGCTGTGGCCATAACCTCCCTCATCAGCAAAGCAAAGGGAGGAGAAAATCCTCAGCTCAGGCATGGGAAGGCCTGTTCTGGGGAGGGGATGGCAGGAGCCAGGAGTAGTCAGAAACTGATACTGGATGGGGGAAAGTCTTTCTTCACTATATCTGTAGCCATGTGCAGAACCCTAATTCTATTCTAAATGCTTCCAATGCCCAGAGTCTCAGATGGGTCATGCATGAAGATGGGCTCTCATCAATCAGCCTTATTTTGAGCATCTTCTCTAAGCTGCTGGTGAATCTGAGCAATATTTCAAGATGCAGTGGAGTTACTCAGGAGATGCACATGCAGCACTGCTACTTGCAAACCACTCCATGCACAGACATCCAGAGGGATATTTTACCCTATAGTATCTGCTCTGCATCATTAGCCTCCTCATAGGAATAGCTTTATTCCAGAAATTATTTTCTATCACTCTCTCCCCGCCCAGGAGTGGAGTAAGACAAACCCAGGAGGCTCAGCCTCCCACTGTGAATGAAGGTTCCAAAAAAGCCCTTGTCATTTGCTATAATTCAAGCAGTGGCTCACTTTACAGAGCCAGGAGACCAACACTGGCCAGGGTTTTAACAGTTACCTATCTTTCCAAAGTGCCACCCCAGAGGCAGCTCAGCATCATGAGAGGTTGAAAACCCACCCATGGGGCTGGTCACGGCTGCAGGGCAGCTGCACCCCAAAACCAAGCCAGCCTTGGTGTGTGATTCAGCTGCAGGGTGTCCAGGGCTGTGCAAATGAGCTGTGATGAAGAACAGGACATTTTATGGTAGCTAAGAGGCTCAATGTGCACTGCGAGGCAAAGCACAGTAAGGACTGCCTTGGCCCAAAGCCTCCACAAGCCCATCTTCTAAATTATAGAATGGTTTGGGTTTGGAAGGGACCTTGAAGCTCATCCAGTTCCAACCCCTGCCATGGGCAGGGACACCTTCCACTAGACCACGTAGCTCCAAGCCCCATCCAACCTGGCATTGACCACTGCCAGGGATGGGGCATAAATTCATCCCTGCATCGTGCTGTGGGTTTTGTGCTTGATGAAAAGCCCAGCTGCAGACCAGGTCTCACTGAGGAGGTTCACACCATGTTATCTCCTATTTTCACGCAAGTCCTGGTGGAGGGGACACCTCCGAACTCACACGTGCTGGCTACTACCCACAACAGCCACATCCCATCTCCTTTTTACAGGCTGCACCATGATCTCCGCTGTCCTCCTCCTGTGGACTGTGCCCTGTGTGGCAAACCACATCCTGGGGGGCTTTGCCAAGGGAGCTCTGCAGGAAGGTACCCAACTGGCGTGCAGCCTGCCCGGCCCCCCAGGGCCACCCGGCCCCCCCGGTGCACCTGGAGCTCCAGGGACAGTCGGCAGGATGGGATTCCCAGGCAAGGATGGCAAGGACGGCAAGGATGGGGATAAAGGCGAGCACGGAGATGAAGGTAATAGAAAAGCACTTCTTAACACAAGGGTAACATGTAAAAGCAATACTGCAACAGCCCAGTTAACAGCAACACATCACCCCAAACCTGAGCCCCAGCACAGACAACATCTCGTAGGAAACTTCTAGAAATTTCCACCCTCCTCCCTCCGGTATCTCACACTTGTCAGCTCCTGCCTGGGGGTTTCAGACTTGCATTATTTGCTGATAGCATCATATTGCTGTATGCAATTCCTATCAGCTTCATTTTTTATGAAGTGACATTCTCCCTGTTCTGATATACGCTCACTAGACAAGACAAGGTGGTCATCTCTGACTCCTGCTCTCAAGCAGAACAAAATAAGGTGAAAAAAATCAAGTGCTTGCTGCCCAGAGCACTCTAGCTGGGTGACAGACACTGCTCTGACCATGCTGGATCTAAATCAAAGCAAACAATCACCCTTATTTAATCCAGCAACCCTTTAATTCCAGCCTTACAGTCAGCAAGCATCAGGACCAGCTGTGGTGAGAACACAGTGATTTCCCATTGCCACACTAGAGTGCACTCCTGATTCAGCATAGCATCAGCACACCAAAGCTGCACCTTATTCTCTTCTCCAGCCCCCAAAACTGGGAATCTGGAGAACAGGTTTCCACCTGCAGCTAAACCCCCATTG
>JAOEHY010040315.1:0-69562 GCA_025447955.1 Psilopsiagon aurifrons | reverse complement strand
GAAGTAGGGGTGGGTTTATTATTACTGTTTGGGGTTTATTTGTATCCAAGTTAGTTCTCTACTGATTTTGAGCTGACCCCCCTTGGCACCAGGCAGATACCAGGGCTGGGAGAGCACCACAGGGGATAAGGCTGAGAAGATGAGGGTGGAGGTGAAGCAGCAGTGGGCAATTAGATCATCTCAGCCCCTCAGTCTTCCCTTATCTGCAGGGAAGGCCCCAGCAGGGAGCCTCTTCCTCCCAGTGTCAGCCCTCTCAGAGGGGCACAAGCTGGTTTCCCCAGATGAGAAGCAAGCGACATTAGTAACTGTCTGGCAGTGTCCTTTTTATTCTAGTGAAAAGGAAAACCTGTAAATGAGTCTTTGAAATCTGGTATATCAAAATGCAAGCTCTAAGGAACCACAGCTCCATGCTGGGAGCTCAGTGCCATAGCACTTGCTTTCAGTCTGGACTGCCAGGTCCTCCCACTGTAGCAGCACAGGCTCCTGGCTCCTTCTGCCCCCCTGGGAACTGCCCCAGCCACCCCCCGGGTCACAGTGCTGCCCTCTGTGCTGCACAGCTCAAACCTCAGTACCAGAGTCCCAGGCACCTGCTGCCTCCAAGCAATGGGAAACCCAAACTAATACATTAAGGCAGGCAAGAGAGAGCGGAACAGCTTCTCCAGATTGTTTAACCTCCCATGGGGCTGAACACATTTAAAAATACATTGTAAGTATTTCTGTAAAAGAGGCAGGAACATTTGATGTGATACATGTGGGTTCTTACACAGATTGCTCTGAAAAAGATGGATTTCATCTTACAGTGCTATAAGAGCAACTTGTACGCCAAACAAAATGTCTCCACTTGGCCCAATCCTGCAAGAAGATTCATCTCAAGCAGCTCCCCTCATCCTGCCTCACCCAGGAGAGGAGGGAGGGAAGGGCAGCTGGCAACTACAGCATGCCTGGGTCACTATGTGGTCAATCACTGAAATATTTAAGGGAGGAAAACCACATGCAAAACTCAAAGTGACTGGCTCAGACTCTGGAGAATTTTAAAGCACCACATTCCGGCTTGGCTCTGCATCTTCAGGCTGCATTCTGGTTTGTGCTGCCATTATCCCCCAGCCAAACAGTTACTTACTTTGTTTTAAACTGAAACTGAGATTTATATAAAGTATCTTTATTCCAGAAACAAATTTCTGGAAATTCACCAAGTAATGAGCTGTGGTTTTCACAGCCAAGCTGTGCCTCAGGAGAGCACTGCTCCCACACAGGCTGCTCGCCGCAGCTGCCTGCACCTCTGGCACAGCTAGAGAAGAGCTGGGAATGGTGGGAGCTGTGCAAGCAGATGGGCAGATGCCACCAGGAAGGCAGGAGGAATGTCCTGGCTGAGCAGGACACCGTCCACATCTGCCAGGCATTATGTGGCAGCATCCTCCTTCGCCACCAAGTGTCAGATCTGCCCTTTGCACCATGTTTTGGTACAAGCGAATCTCTCCAGGACATCCAACACAGCAGGATGAGGAGGCAAGGAAAGGCAGGAGCCCCCACCTCCAGTGTTCACTTTGCCACAGAGAAAGGCTCAGCTGGTGGCTCATTGAGACCAGGATAGACCCAGCTGTGAACACACATACCTGCTTGGGTCCCCTCCAAAGCAGAGGAGGGTTTCTCTACCAAATGAGCTTGTCTCAGCTCTCACAGAGCCTTCTCCATCCCACATTCACCCCCACTTCCTTGCAGCACTTCACTTTCAGCTCAGGCACAACTGATTTCACACTGCCTGAGCACTCTGCACAAACATCTGCAGAGTGGGAAGCCCTCAGTATTGGATGAGCCCAAAGACAACTCCTGCCTGTTGCAGCTTCTGACTGCTTAGCTCAGCCCCCCAGAGCCCTTTTCCACTCCTTCAGGGCTGGTGTGCACAAAAGGACCTCAAGGGTTTGGAGGTTTTTTAACCCTACATTTCAATGCTAGCAATGAAAAGAAAATAACAGGGATATTTCACTATGGAAAATTAACATTAACCATTGACATGGTGTACACAATGTCTGGAAAGCAATCATGTGATGTCACAGCTGGAAGCTGTGCTGCCTCACTAAGTAGCACCATGTCCCTGATGACCATGCTATGGCAGGCTCACATTATAATGTATAACACCACACAGCCCTCGGGCCACATGTCCACTGGTGGCTCTCTGCAGCATTCCCACTGCCCCACCCCATGGCAGCCCCTTCCCACTGCCAAGGGCCATTTCTGCATTTGAAACAAGCCACGTCCAACAGCAGATACTGCAGTTACATCAGGACAGCACAAGCCCAAGAGCCGCAGCTCCCGATGCCACACTACAGCACTGCTGTAACCCCACAACAGCCCTGTCATTCCTCCCTGTGTTTTTCAGCAACTGTGTGCAGGAAAGGCCATGTGTCCTGGTGCTTGATATGCAGGTGAAGAAGTGAAAGCCTCTAACAAGGAAGGGTATGTTCACAGAGTTGCTAATTTCCACATAAACCACTAGTTAAGAGGAAGAACAAGGAAGTGAGTGCTCAGGGCAGGAAGGAGCAGGGATGAGGGGATGATGTGGTTCAAGGGGAAATTCAGGGAGGGGCTGGCTACTGCCTCATGTTAGCTCTCAGGCACAAAGCTCAGATGTTTCAGGCTGGGTGGCAACAGGATAATGAACCTCCCCTGGGGCTCTCAGTGCTCCAAGGCAAGACTCAAACCACTCAGCATCAGCAGAGAGCTAGGAACTGTGACCATTTAAAAGTCTTTGAATAAAACAGGCCCTTCGAGCTACACAGAAGGGCAACAATATTTCATTAAACCCTAAAATGCTATCTGTAATACTGCTCTTTCCTCGCACTGTGTCAGGCTTAGTCTGGCATGGCTACACACCCAACAGCAACTCAATGGGGTTAAAGCCTTCATACCAGCCAGGCTTAATAACTGCAGTTTCCAAGGACAGTCCTTCTCCTGTAGTATCATCTAAATGAAAATAATAATTGTACATAGCTTGTTTGTACTAACAGTAAAGGAAAGCAGGTTGAAGCTCTCCATAAACATGAGCCCCGTATGGAAAGGACAGCCCTACGCTCAACCCTGCCTTCATCTCTGCCATCTGTGAGGGCAGAGAACCTCTCTGCCTCTGATCAGCTTGGTAATGGTTCTGCACTAAGCCTGATCCAGCAAAGTGAGGACACAGCTCACAGCATCCTCCCTTGGATGTTCTTCTTCTAGTGGATCAGGCCCTGCCTGCCCAGCCCCACCAGTGCTGGCTCTTAGTAGGAACAGAACAAGCAGACTTAGACACAAATCCACAAATCACATCATTCCAGTTTAATGCTGCTGAAGGAAAAGACCCTTCTTACCTCTTGCTGCTCAAAGCTGCGCCTTCTTGCTTTGCACCGATGCCTCTCTCTAAACATTGCAGAAAACCAACCTAAGAGAAAACTAGGTTCAGTAAGATAGGCCAGGTAACAAAAATGCACAAGAAATAACAGAGGGCAACAGAAAGCGTGGAAGACCATAGAGGAACAAAGTTGAAGAAGCTCTTCCACCTTATCAGAAAAAAAAACCCAAACCACTACACTGTATAAGAGCACTCAAATTGGCTTAAATAATGCTTAAGCTGCTGCTGAGCATTATTTAGCTTTGGGGCCCTGGTGAAATGAGAGGTACCTGGGTAATAGTAAGGTGGGCTGTTCACCTGAGGGAGGAGAAGCAGCAGCCCTGAGGGGTGCAGGGTCCTATGCTGGCATCAAGTGGTCCCTGTTTCCACCAACCTCCTTGTTGGGTGCAAAAGAAGCTCCTTTCTACCTTTGGTAGCAGTTGGGTAGAGGGGTGAATATATGCGCAAGTGGCTTCTTGGAGCATATTCCTGATTTATACAGCCTACTTTTCAGGTTCACAGGCATGAGCAGATGCTGCCGGTGTTACACCTGAGATGACTGAAAAGCCCACTTTTCCCACAAAGGCTCAACTAAGAGTAACCCAGCTCCTTGCTGACACAGCAACAGCCTCCCTCTGCACATGGGGCTGTCTGTTTACCATTGCACTTCGACTGCACCGCTTCCCTAGCTGACTGCCTGACTCCTCTGAGCCCTTCGTGCTGGCCAGTAAGATAGGGGCTTGCCATATGAGCCACTTGAGGTCACTTTGCAGTTGGTGCCCTCTGCTATTTTCAGTTTTCCTAACTGAAAGCAGTTTTATGGCCCCAGAACCCAGAATGGTAGCACTAGTGGTAAAGAAGTTAACTTGCTCAGTTAAACTGGTTTTTAAGGGAAAACATTGACAGTTCTGTTAACTTACAAATTAAGCTTCACCAGTGAATTTCACTGACTCTGGCCCTGTGCTTTGACTTGCTAATGATGAAAAATAACATTAACTTTGAAATATCCATGGAATTTTACCTTTATGTCAGTCTTTCAAAACACTTGAAAATGAAATCGACATGGTTCTGTTGCAGCTAAAGCTTGGTTTTGACCCAAACTTTACCTGTTATATCAGAACCTAATGAAGTTTTGACTGATCCCATTTGGATGAAAAAGACATACTGTAAGTGCAGTCAGTTTTCACAGTATCAACCAGATAGTGACAATGTCTGTGTGCTGCCCGTTTGATTATTGAAACAGCTCTGGATGCCCTGGTTTATGTCCATGGCCTTGCTGGCACTCCCTCCTTCGGAATAGTGCAATTCCAAGGTTCAAGGCTATGTCTGAGCTCTTATCAAACCCAGAATTACTACTCTAATTTGTTACTGTGAATATTTTATAATATCAAAGACACTGTTTGAGACTGCTAACAGCCACGCTGCAGAAAGGAAAACATTATTTGTTTTCACTTTTAATATCAATGCAGTTACTGAAGGAAACTTCTGATACATCAGAATTTGTTTTCAAATGGAATGAGTGAAACACATGGACCACACTCTGGAAAAACAAAGTCTTTTGGCTGCAAAGTTGAAGCCAACATCACATGGAACAGTTTTCTGTTTCACGTGGAGTCTCAAGATATTTTTTTATTAATTCAGATCTAAGAAATGCAAGAGCTTTAAATCAATAGATGCCATGGACATGAGGCTCTGCAAATCCATTCCGTGTTCATATTACTGAAATTTGATTTCAAAGAACTGACACTATTTCTTTCAAATAATATTACTGGTTTGATTTACACTGTAAAAAAATAGAATTATTGCTATAAGATATGTATGTAAAAGCTGCTACAGAAAATTGATGTATTGTCATACGAACCACGATCAGACTACTTATAAAGAAATGCTCTGGCTGTTATTCAACAAAACAGTTAAGCACATGCTCAGTTTTAAGCAAAAAGACAAGATATTTTTTTCTCTGCCTGAATGTAAGGCAGCAAGGTGCTTTGTTTAAAGGTACCAGGATGTGCTTTAACAGAAAATAAGGGGAAATTATTTCTGATGGACACTTGGTGGCAGCTTTTATCTGCAGGCTTAATAGCTGCTGCCACTTAACTTCACTGCCTCCCTTTTATAGCAGGGCCAAGCCAGCAAAGATGGGACTATAAACAACTGCGGTATGTCTTCTGGGAAGATCTGGTCAACAACTTTCTTTGATCACAAAAATATTTTCTGAGGAACACTAAAATCAACACAAACGTTTGACTGGAGCAGCAGATTTTTGTTGTTCCTTTCCTTTAGGAAATCAACAGAAAAAAATTAGCTCTTTAAATGAGAAAGCTGTTGCTAGGCCTGCTAACATTCTTGTGAACACTTTCCATCCTTTCTAGGTCAGTAGTGAGATCTGGGTATAAAACAGTTTTTTTGGTGATTGCTTTGGCTCCTGGAATTGCTAAGCAGAATGCTGAGAATGACTGGATGGAATATTTCAGTTCAGCCTGCTGCAGTATCCACTGAACCATACAGCTGGTCCTCAGAGGGCTGGGAACTGTAGTGCCTGGTGGTTTCTTGTCCTCTTTGGTTTAAAACTTGGAATGGATGAGGAGTTTTGAGCTCCCAGGGCAGCACAGTGACTGATGCCCAGTCTGGAAGTTTTAACCAGGCTGAGCTTCGATGGTGACCCACGCATCTCCAGTTTCTGTGCCAGCACAGCAGGATCCTGCTGTAGCCTGTGCTGTGCGCTGCTGTGTAACAGGGATACGACCTGTCCCAAAGACACAAGATGTGGGTTACATGGCGAATGTGGGGGAGTGTACCCCCAGTTAAGTCCTAGCTCAGCTTCTGCACAGGACAGTTGTTTTCTGGCACTGTGAGACCTTGGCAAACCTTGACATGTGGCCTGAAAGTGAGTCCTACCAAACCTCACGCTCAGACATGAGCAAGCACAGATACCCATCTACAGATTTCTGGCAGCTTAAGGGCATTTTGTGTTGGGAATCATAAACCAAGGAAAAAGTCAATCTCTTCTGTTAACTCTGAGGATATTTATTGAGTATTCAGAGTCTTCGCTACTGGGACAAGCTCTACATTCCATCATCTCTGGCCGCTTTGCCTACACTGCCCTTTCCCGCGCAGCCAGCGGTGGCAGACCCAGGTCACCGCTCCGGCAGGTCCGTTGTCCGCACCGCCCGGTCCGCCGTCGCGAGGGGCAACGCGAGGGCAACGCAGGTGTAACGGCCGCTAACGGCCGGTGGCGCTCGGGGCGGAAGGACGTGTCCTCGCCCGGAGCAGCCGGACGGTTGCGAGCGCACGGAATCTCTGAGCAGCGCTGAGGGGCAGCAGCACTCTTCCCCGAGGTGAGCACCCTGCGACAGCGCTCCCCCCCGCTCCGAAGCGCTGCGCGATGGTCCGCACCGCCGGTCCGGTCCGGCCATGGGGGGTGGTTGGGGAGGTGCCCCGGGCGTGATGCGTAAATCAAAGGGTTAAGTAATTGTGAACGCTGATAGCGGGGCTGCCGGGGGCTGGCGCGACCCGTGCCGTGGGGAGGGACGGCGGAAACGGCCGCGGGGCTTCGGGTGACTTGTCCGGTTTGTTCTCCCTCCCTGCAGAGCTGCACCGTTTCTCTTCCAGACCTTTGTCTGGATGAAAAGAAAAGGATGGATGAGAAGTGGTGGCAAGGAGACCTGGCAGCGGACGTCCATCACACCCTGAGGGCGAAGGTTGGATCCCGCTTTGTTCGTTCCCCCCCTTCTCGTCCCATCGGCCCGTGGAGTAGGGCCCGGAGCAGCCTCGGCTGGGCTCTGGGGCGGCAGCTCCCCTTCGGCCGGTCGTGCAGGAGCAGGTTTGCACAGAGCCCTTCCCTGTGCTCTGCTCGAGACCTTTGCAAAGCCAAACCTGTGAAAGCTGCTACGTAAAAATACCCATCTTCGACTTCCCTGTAGCGCTGACTTAGCGAAGGCGCTGGTGACTGATTGCATGAAACCCTATAAGAGGATGCTGCTGTTGACCTGTCAAAAACCAGCGTGTTGTGGGACTGGAGAAAGAGCGTTGCTTCTTTTCCAACACATTAATGCTAAAGTTAGAGTTAAGAGGTGGGATCCTGCTCCTTGCAGACTGCAGAGGAGCTGAAAAAACAGCTACAGTGGGGCTTGTAGTGGCTTCTCTGGAGGTTATGTGTATCATTTACGCATGGAGTAGAAAACCAGCAAAATGCCCTGCAATAATATTACAGAATAGCCCTGCGGCTGTTCGTGGAATCTTGTACGGGGAGCAGGTACAACCGAGCTGCTCGTTAGCTTCTCACGTACCCCTCGGCAGGCTCCGAACTTCGGAGAAACTCTGCAGTTTAGTGAAGTGGCATGAGAGAGAGCCCTCGGCAAATAACGACTACCTCCACTTGACACAGCTTTTAAATGGCTAAAGTTATGTCTAGCAAAGTTATGCTTTGGACGTTCTGTTCCCTTTGTTCTTTTTACAGGCTTTTCGCAATGAATTTTGTCAGGTGAGTTAGGTATCTGCGAGGGGCTTGGTTAGTTCTCGCCTCCTCCAGCTGAGGTAGGTCCTCCTCTCCCTGCAGGGAGGAGGGAGGAATAGCTGAGAATTGGCTTGGCAGAGTGTTAAAAGAAGCGTGTGAGGAAGCTGGATTATTTATTAGTTTTTGCGTACCCACTACCTTTTCATCAACTTTCATTCTTCAGCCTGCGTTTGGATGCATCTGACGCAAAATTGCAAAAAGTTATTCGTTGTATATGGATGCTAACCTAGGCCAGCTGCAATGACAAGAATTGTTTGAATTCAAAGAACCCCCAAAAAGGGAGCTTTGCTTTTTCTGCTCTGAGGAAGTTTTACAACCCTTTCTGCTTGGACAGTTATAATCCTAATTTTTCCTGTCTTGTAAGGATGACTTTTCTTTTT
Organism: Psilopsiagon aurifrons; assembly: GCA_025447955.1. NCBI lineage: Eukaryota > Metazoa > Chordata > Aves > Psittaciformes > Psittacidae > Psilopsiagon > Psilopsiagon aurifrons. The sequence goes on along the minus strand of JAOEHY010040315.1, from coordinate 61,302 downwards.
GAAGGAAGAGAGAATCCAGACTGCAAGTATATCAAGCAAAAATAATCACAGCCCTTAAAGCTCCTTTGGTTCACTTCCTGTGATTTATCTTTTTCTTTTGTCAAGGTTTGCTTTTTTGATGTCAGAATTTACTGTAGCACATTGTGGAATTCCTCAAAAGGATCCTTCAACAAAGTTTTGGAAAGATTAACGGTTTTGAGGTGCTGAAGTCAATGTTGTGAGCATGGACCAGTTTTAGGGACACCTGTGGCCATGACATAGAACAGAGTAAGCTTCAATAGAGGCATCCCCACTAGAGTATTAGTGTGTTAGTGCATTACTAGTGTATGAGCATGTTAACAGAGTACAGAAGATTCAGGCAAAGCTACTCACAAGCCTGAATGACCTTTCTGGTTTAAGACACTGGCTGAGGAGTCTTAGTCTGGACCAGCGTGTGCCTCTGGTGAAAATAAACAGGGGGGGCAGTTTAAAATAATTTGTTTTAAATAACAAATATTTTCTGAAAAGAACTGAAGGACCATTAAAAGCACTTTTTTTTTTTTTCCCCCCCTTTTCCCCAAAAAATAATTTAGGCACACAACTACAGAAGTATTCCATTCCCTCAATTGGATTTGGGAATTCTTAACCTCACTTAAAATTGATGTCCTTTGTGACACACGCTGTGTAACCCCATCTGATGGGTTATGTTCTGCATGAGAGCAGATACTGAATGTGTGCTATACCTGACTTCTCATTCAGAGAAGGCTGAAAGATGTTGTGAGGCTTTGTGGCTTCCTAAAGGCTCTAGCTCAATTTGGAGGAAATTAATAGCCTCTGAATTATCTGACTAGTAAAATATCTGTGCTGTGATTATTGGCATGTAGCGTTCAGCTTAGCAGGGTTGTACTGCGTTAAGTTACTGAGTGCCCTGACGCAGTGGAACGAAATTGCCTAAATTTCAATAGTGCTACATGCATCCTTAGGCTTTAAATGAAAGGTTAAATATTCCCCTGGGTTAGGCCAGAGTATTAAATCTGACTGAGCTGCGAAGGAAAATAAAAATTGGAGCATACTCTGTGTGTTTGTACTAGAAGAGTCTAACACACACCAAGCAAAAACACTGTGCTGTGTGTATGTGTTGGTATTTTCTGGTACTTGGCTATGTCTACAATGGCCCTGCATTACTGATAATGGGAAGGTACTGGTTGTGCTGGGTAGCTGACTTCCATGTCAAAGATCAGATATCTATGTATGGATGTGGGACTACTGCAACATCTGCCCAAACCCCTTCTGTCCACTTTTGTAGCGCAGAATATTCCACAAGAGTGGAAAGCTGAGTGACAAGTCGGTGATGGGTTTTTTTGTTTGCTTATTGTTTAAAATTGAGGAAATGCTTTGCTGTAGAAGGCAGTCTGAGTGTCCCAGAAATAAGTCATGTCTGTCTGCTGTTCCTCCCCCATTTTTGTGCTTATGTTGGACTGTTTCCTTCCAGGATATGTTCATTTCCTGCAATTAATAAGAATTGCCAATATGCCTGCATTTCCCTTTTATTTATCTATCTCTTGCATAGCTTCTCAGAGCAGAGCCAAATTTTACACGACTTATTGCTTGTGAATTTAAAAGGTTGATAATTGTAACTTGATCTTTTTAAAGGCAGTCCAGTTGCTTTCAGCCAGGTGAGGAGAACTGATCCTATTTCTGCTGAAAGCAAACAGTCCTTTGCCAGTAAGTGGTAGAAATATATGAGTGACTTCCTCTAGGTGAATGCTCCCCCACAGCTGTCTCCCACCTCCTCTTGATTTAAAAATCTTAAGGAGGAAATGCTGTTTACCACCACGATCCATTTCATTCTATTTTGACATGCAACATTTCCCTTGGCTTTGTCTGGGGTGTCATTTTGGAGTGCAGTCTCTGAAGCAGGAGTGTAATCCATACAGGGTTTGTTGTGAGGGGCCCTTTTCTTCACTACTCTTAAGTAATGTCAGCATAAATTCATTTCTTGCAAGCTTAGATCATCCTGTTAGTAGTGTAAGATCCTGTTAATAACTTTGTTCAGTAAAACCACCATCTCTTCTCCTTCTCCCTGCATCCAGTGTATGTCCCTGTACTTTCTGTAGCTGTGCCAGAGCATCTGGTTTACTTAACTTGCAGATAGCATGAAGGTCTTGATGTAACAAAGTACTTGGTTATCTTTTAGCCTCTGAAGTCCACTCTTGTCCTTGTTATTTTAAAAAATGGTCACCCCTTCAATGCTTAATTAAATGGTAAATTTGACATAGTCAGATCTGCCTGGCACAGCCTGAACTGCAGATTGGTGCAGACTAGCCAGCCAGTGACACTGAGCAGAGGGGAGGCATTAGGGTGTTGTGTAGGTGTTGCTTCTGGGTTTTCTCTTTAAAACAAGATCTGGATGAGAACCTGTGGACATGCAAAGGTTTTGTGCTCTTTTCCATTTCGTTTAATAGGATAAAACATTAACTTTGCGTTATGATGGACCCTTCCAGTTTTAATTAGGTGTAAAAGGTATTGAGGTATATTAATAGCAGGATTTTTTTTTATCCAAGACTGCAACAAAAGCATAATCTGTTCACTTAACAGAAAACACACACAAAACCCCCTAGCTTTTGAAAATCAGCAACAATAGCATTACTGGTTGCTCGCTGTAATTTGCTTATGTTATAGATGGCAGCATGTGCATGAAGCTGAAAGGAACAGGTGTCCTAATAAAGTACATGGTTATTCATGATCTCTCTTCTTTTTTCCTGAAAGTTGGAATTTCAGTTTTCACACTCCTGTCTCTGATCCTTCTCAGATTAGTTGCTTGTGAATACTTTGAAGTGTGTAAGAAGGACTTAATGAAATGCTTGATAAAATACCACAGTGGAACATGTGAAGTAATTGATTTTCAAATACAATACTAGCTCAACTTTCCTGCAAATTTCAACTGCCTGGGACCGCTGCAAGGATGCCAAAGAGTGGAATGGATTCCAGCCCAAGAAGTTCTCATGTACTGTTGAAATAGCATCTTGGTTTGCCACAGGGTTTTTGTGTGACATCTCAATAGTATTCCTGAAGCGTAAGTGTCTATGCTAAGTTCAGATTTCGAGGAAAAGCCAAATGCATCAGCTGTACTCTACTGTAGGACTGTTCACAAACACACTGACTCTTAACCCTTCTGACCAATTGATTAAACTGCAGTAAGCTAAGCATGGAAGCACTCACCAGCAAGTTTTCTATGACTGATTTTGTTACTGGAAGGCACAGTGCTGCAGTCTGGATTGGTTCTGTGGGGGGAATAGAGAACAGCGTGATATTAGTAGCAGAATTAAATTGGTTGGCTGCTACGTACCTACTGCAAAAAAGCCTGAGGAGTGCTTTCAATTTTCAAGCTTCTGCATAAAAAAGTAGTATAAGTTTTTCTTTGTATGTCACCTTCTTGCCTGCATAAGTAATACATTAGAGGAGGTAGGTTTTAGTGGTTTCTTATGTGTAGTGCAATAATTGCATCCAAGAGGTCAATTTGGTACCTTTCTCCCACAGCTGGAAAGCTGTTTGCTTGGAACACAAAACAGGAAGGAGTTTGTCTCTTTCAAAGAACAACTGTTAGTAGCCTGCTAGATAAGCTTTCCCTTTATTTTTCATATACAGGCATTTCTTTCTCCTGTTCTAATGCCAACAGCTTTACAGTATCTGTTATTCTTGCTATAGGAATTCTTAAGAATCTGATGGAGGTCACATACAGGCTGTTTTTCCAGAACATGCAACATGCACAGAGCTAAACAACTGCCGAAATTACCATGATTTTTCCTACTTTTCTGACTTAAATACTTAATAAAGGACCTTTTAAACATGAGTGCCTTATACTGACACCACACAAGTAGTGTCTTGATCTTATATGCTCTTCCCCTGGATTAATAAGAATCATGGAGAACTTGTTGAGACTTCAGTTACTTCATTGGGTGTCTTTTTCATCAGCTGGAACTTTTTTTCTTTTTTTTTGTTTCATATTTTGGGTTAGGATCAGTGGTGAACATTTGTGAGCTGTGGTAGCAGGGGCTATATGCTGGATTCTGATGAGGTACCCAGAAAGAGAAGTAGATAATAAGATATAATAATTAGAGAAGTTTGAAGTTCATAGTAGTAAATGCAGCCTGCATCTATGGAGGGGAGTATCGCAACAGTTACTTCTAGATGAATAGGCTTTACTGTTACTGAGGAGCTCTAGCTTACATGCTTTGTTTTGCTCCAGAAAGGATAAGGAAATTTACCTGGCTGTCCACAGAGGATGTGGTTCTCTGGAGATCGGCTGTGCAGCAGCTGGTGCCCTGCAGCTGGGAGTGCTGGCGCTGGGAGAGGGAGGAGGGCAGTAAGGAGAACCGGAGGTGGTGCAGGAGTCAGGAGGTGCTGTATGTTTGACCTGTGGCACAAAACACATTCCCACTGAAGTCCAAGTGCTCTGGTAGAAAACTATATGGTAGAAAACCAGAGTTAGTTTACAGCTCCCCGAATTTCAGAACCTGAAGCATATTTGTTACAGCGCTTCATTTCCCTTGTCAGAAACCCCGTGAGTGGTTCTAAAATACCTTGATGAATTCCACTTTTGTTCAGAGCACTGATCATTATTAGTGAGCCTTATTACCATAATGTCACATCACTTGCTAACTTTCTGCTGCTAACTTTTTTCTCCTGACTGCTTGTCACTTCATTACTGGTTGCCAGTGGGAGAACAGCTTTACTGACAATAAATTGGACAGAGAAAAATGTATGCATGGAATTTCTTGCCATATTGAACACCAGACCACCTGATGTGGAACTCGGATGAAGTTAAGTGCTTGGGTAGACAGACCTGTGTCAGGTGCTGCTTTAAGGAAGCTGGAGGAAGTGATCCTGTTAAGTTTTCTTCCTCTCCACTTAAATCGCTGTTTGGCTCATTTAGATCAAATTGCCAGTGAAAGCCTCACCTTCTGTGGTTGCTGAGAAGCTTCAGTCTTGTTTAGTCTTCTTGCCTGCTGCCTCCTTTAGTGATTGATTCTGAAGTGCTTTTGCTCAGTCCAGTTCTAAAGCCATCCAGACCAGACCAAATCATGCCTCCTGAGCTCAGGTAATGGATTGTGCCAGCTGAAGTGGTCAGGTTACTGATGGTGAGCTGTCTCTACAGAGAATGAGCGGCTAATGTCTGGAGCCTGTCTGGCTTTCAGGTGTGATTGCTGAGGAAGATCTGTCCACTACACCACCACTTAAAAATGTTTACACTGACTCCCTTCTTTTGGAAGGTCAGGTCTTGAAGCTGGTAGGAGGTGGCAGCTTAAAATTTGTCTTCACCCTTTACACTGTTTCTCAGTCCAAGCCTTACTTTTCAGGTTTTGAGTTTAAGTGGTGATCCCTTTAAGTGCTGTGGTCTGACTTTCTGAAGGCGTTTTGTGGAGAGACACTGATCAATAGATTGAGCAAAGCTTGCCAAGTAATTTCCAAGACACCTGTGCTGCTGCTTTTAGCATTTCAATGTGGTAATTGCTCAGTAGCCCAAAGCAAAGTTGCAGAAGTAGATGCAGATAAACAGGTCAAAGATAAGCAGAAGCAGCATATGAAAGGGCAATTCCAGCAGACAATGGGACTTGGTCTTTCCTGGAGATAGTGGTAAAAAATAAGTAATTGAAACGATTTATTCTTGCTCTCCAGAAGTTAATTTGTTTTTTCCCCTTAAGAGTTGGGTTTGCTGATTCTGCATCAGTACCCCAGAGAAGCAAAGGCATTTTTTAATCCAAAGGAATAATTATTTTCTTGATGAGTTAATGATAAAGAATCCTGGTTAAGGAGGGTGATGGAAGGAGGTCTATACCCACAACTGGAAGCCTGTTCTTCAGCTCTTGCATTGTTAAACTATGCATTTCCTTTAAGAGAAAATCTTACCATTTAAGACTATTCCGCCAGTGTAAAAGCAGCCCTATTAAACCACTTACTAGCTGCTACATGCTATGTGGTGCAGGGCAAGGTTCTTGCCTATGCACAGATAATTACCCTTGATGAATTAATACCTGTGAACTTGATCTTGTAAGAAGCCACAGCACATGGTTCTGTTCCTCCAAACAGTAATCCTGAAGTTGAAGCCTGTCTGTGCTGTCAGGTCTGATTATACTGAAGCCCATGTGAACGTTTTTGATGAACAAAATGGGAATGCCTTTCACTTGTGCCCTTTGCTAGTAACAGATTGACCAAAATATATATATATAAATAAAAAAAAAGCAGATGTGTTACAGGGGAGTAAATGTCTGTTAAACCAGTAGCAGAATAATCCTATTGACTTAAATTCAGTGCTTTGACTGGTCTTTGAATTTTCTAGTGCAGTGGGCTGAGGAAGGGTAGTTCTGGCTTCTGAGCATCAGAGGTTTGGATGCAAAACTCTGGATCTCTGTTTTAATTCTGAGCCTCTAATGTTCACCCATTGAACTGTAACATTTAGCCATGTCAGAATTTTTTATGACATCTGTAACTGGGGTTACTGGTTATGTTTTCTTACCTTCTAAAAATCAAATATCACAATAAATATGTATGCTGACCTCAGTGTATGGCACAATTTTGCTGTGAGACTTAGCTGTTGAAACGGGAAAGACATCTCAGAAAATAAAACTTGAAGCTCCTACCAGACACCTAGAAGAACAAAGTATGTTGGAGGTAGAATTGCCACCTGATCTTATGATAGGTTGGCCTTTGTATAGACGTAGTTGAAAACAATGCAGCTATTTTAACTGATGTAAGCACTGAGCTTTAAACCATTTCTGCCAGAACATTTGTTACTGGTATGCTATGAATTCCTTCTCTGAACCTGTGTGTGTCAGTTGCACTGATGGATTGAAATCTCTCTACATAAGGCAGTTGAAAAATCAAATTTATGGGGGTTTTCTGGGTATAAAACAATGGGGGGGAACATGTCCCATTGTCTCGCTGCTTTATAAATTGTTACTGGTGGGCGATTACTTTCTAATCCTCCAGAGCAGGCTGTCCCAGGTTTCCAAGGGCTGTTTGCCTGTCCACAGCATGTGTCTGTTCAGTCCAAAATGTGTTTTTCACTGACTCTCTTTAAAAAGGCCTGGGAAGCAATCATCCGGAACAGCACTCAGCTTGCTGTCTTTGTAAGCTGCTTCTCATTTGGGAGCCTCCCTGGTTTCCAGTTGTGTGCCCCTCCAAGTCTGATTGTGTAGCTATTTTTCCCTGATAAGTTGAACTCCCTGCGGAATGTCTCCTTCCAGGGGATGAAAGAAGCGTGGGCAGCCACCATGCCAGACGTGCAAGGTGCTGCCTCTTAGTTCTGTATTGGGGTAGCCGGTGCAGATACTTCTTTCCAGCACTTGATTAAAAAAATACATGATTTATGTAGTAGAATTAACCGGTATGTACAGGTTTGTATTCCATTATAAAACACTTTTGTCCTGCTGCACAGTACTACTTCTGATTTATTTTCACATATAGGTAATACAAAAATAATGCATTGCCTTGATAAATTACTGAGATGCACATCTTGCTGAAAGGGTATTTTTCTAATCCATACCTATCAACCTGGTGTTCAGACCATTTTAATTCAAGTCTGGCCATGGTAACTGCATTAGTGTATGACCATGCCTAAAGAGAGAGTGTCAACTTCTAAGTGGTGTTAGCTTGTTGCAGGTATTCCCAAGCAACTTCACTCCCACCCTTAAGCTACCCTTTGCATAGTGGTTACAGATCTGTGTGTAAAAATGCTTGCAGGTGAAGACCTAGCATAGGTAGACCATAAACTTATGTAATTCTCCCTTGAAAATGAAAATTCATATATGTGAAATACAGTCTCAGTTCAATAATTAGCTTTTTAAATGCTGAAATAGGTTACTGCAGAAAATACTGGAACTTGCAATAACTATGAAAGTCTAATAATTCTCCCATTTTATTTATTGCTGTTGCTTGCTGCAGCCATATACCATGTGAAATTCTTAGATAGATGCTATTTGTTCTAAAGACCTAAACTTTCTTTTTTTGACACCAGATGTAGTAACTTGGGCAGCTGAGGAGGGGGCAGTATCAGAGAAACGTATCTTGCCCTTCTTGCTTAATGAAACTCTTAAAACTCTATGTAACAACCTAATTTGGATGAACAGAGTTAAAAAGGAATCCTTTAAGATGGCCAAGAAGTTTGGTGTTCTGTAGAAAGCAACAGCAAGTTGTTCCTGGGTCAAACTATAGTGTTTGACCATATGATTAATGCTGGTGAGGAAAGTGTGTGGATGACCAAAGTATTAGAAGTTAACTGACTGTCAAAACATGCAGTAATCCAGCCCTGATTTCTGTGTCAGTCAGTTCTGTAGCTGCTAAGCGTTTGCCATAGCAGATGGTGGGTGTTGGTTTGGGATTCCAGACACTGAAATGCTTTCTGTTTCAGTATCATTCTTCCTATTTTTTTTCCTCCCCCATAGGAACTTCAATTGCCTGTTTACAAGGCTCGTTCACCACAGATTGGGATGCGCCGATACTTCCTTGATGTCTTGACTGTGCTCAGCAACCATAGCAACCTCTGCCCTACAGCCCGGCATCTCGCTATCTATCTACTGGACCTCTTCATGGATCGCTATGATGTGCCTGCCAATCAACTGTACATCATTTCATTTGTCTGTCTTCTTCTAGCAAGTAAGTTGGCTGCTGTCTATTAAGGCTTTTCCTTCTGAGCAGATGGTTGTTTTCCTTATATATCATGTACTGTTTTCTCTGTGTTAACAGCTTTCACCTACTTAGCTTAAAGCCTAATGAAGTCCAAATCAAGGCATAAAGCAGTCTGTTAATAAGCTTGGCTCAACTGCATAACTTGCACTACACATCTATATTCAACAATTTTAAAAGAAGCAAAAAAGGTTTCAAGGCTTTAATTATGTAAATAACTGAAGTAAAATGCAACTTTAGGCCACCTCTATGCAACTGTGAAGGACAAGGAAGTTCACAAACTGACCTATGATAACACTAGAGGGAAATGTTTTGTAACTTCTGCCTGTTGGGGATGAGGGGGGAGGCAGTTTAGTTAAAAGAGCAAGCCTATGTCTAGTGAACTAAAGAGTGTGAGAGTCTTTCTAAAACTAAGATCAGAGCAATGCAGTAGCATGTATACATCTTGATCTGGAATCAAAGCATCCCTTACAGGAAGGGGAAAAGATCAACTGCTGTAAAGGCAGCTTTCCTACCAACATGTAGAAACAGAACATTGACAGTCGAACCAAAGCAGGTTGGCACAAAATTAATGCCTCATTAACTTGTTACAGGTAAGGTTTAGAATGCTAGTAGGGCTCAGTTAGGAGACTTCTGGGAGCTTAGTAAGCTCTGGTCTTACTGTCTGGGCCATCCTAATGTGCAGTAAGGATATTCTTTTTTGGTACGTGTAGTTCAAAGTGATGCAAGTCAAGAAAAGCCCCTGTACAATAAGTGGGAATTCCTGTGTTTAGTTTTAGTTTCAAAATTATATGAAATGGCAGAAAACTTGTGTTATGTACATATTTTAATGTTTTGGAGTAAAAGATTCTGAGTAAGTCAGAAGTATCAACCTGAAGTCACCTTAAAAGTTCTCACTGTAGCAAAGAAGAGTAAAACTAACTCCTTGCCTGTTACTGCAAGTGCAGTAACTAGAACTTCCCACAAAACATTACTGTAGGAAGTGGCATGGTTTTTCAGCAGAGGATTGCAGCAAAATGCTCTTCAGGCTGTGTTGCAAGATACTTGAACTCCTGAAAAAAATACACTTTTATCATAGAGAGCAAAAAAACCCCAATAATATTTGTGATGTATACATCATATCAAAATGACTTTAATACAGACTGTCTTTGAGTAATTGTTATAAACACATTTTGAGAAACTCTGGGATTTCTTCTTGGTTGCTTCCTTAGGGAAAAAAAAAAGGGTGCTAAGGTTAGTGTGCAGGCCACAAGCAAGATGAGGTGCAGTTAGAGGCAAGATTACTTATTCCCACTACTTACTGTAAGTGTGGGTTGTTTTGGGGGTGGGAGGAGCATAATAGAGAAGCTTTTAGACACAACTTTTGAAATAGAAGCAGCAAACTTCTAAACTAAATGCAAGTTGAAGACCATTCTTTAGTTCAGAAATTGTTGTAAACTTGTGTTTTGTTTTGAAGCTTGTTGCTTCTATTCTGGATCTAAAGGATCTCATAAACTCTTTTCTTTTCCTTCACCTACAGACATTGTCATCACCTGTTTTTGATAGCATACAACAGCAGTGCTGTCATGATGGAGAATGTAGCCTTCTGCTAGATGTCCTTTAGTTAGCTGGGCTAATTTCTATTTTTTCCCATTTTGACTGGGTCAGCAGTTTCCTCAGCCAGGGAAAATGCATGGTGATAGTGCTTCCCACTTTGGTAATAATTGGGAGGGAGTGAGAAGATAATACTGTTCCAAACAAATTGCACTAGCAGCCAAGTAATTTTCAGCCTGGACTTGCTACAGTTGAGAGGAATGTGGGTGTGTGTCCCTCATATCATCCATTTGTTCACTAGCCGGAAGATGTATGCTTCTTTGCAATGTATGCACATAGAAGGCTTCTGAAAATTCCTTCCAGATAGTTTAGCTTCTCAAAACAGCTGTAAAAGCTTTGAAGTTTACTAATGTCATCAGTGGTTGTTATTTTCTCTGAATCAGTTCTGAAAAAGAAAGGTGAAAATTGTTCACAGTGAACTAAATGCTATTGAGGGAGGGAAGGAAAAGTTGCTGGAAAAATTGATGTCACAGTTACTTCAGGAATGTATTTAGAAGAGCCCATCTCTTTCACTTACACTAAGGGAAACTTAATGATCTAAATCAGAATCATGAACAAAACATGTTTTTGTAACACAGAAAGACCTGTCCACGTGGATGTTTTGCCTAGGTACATGACTAGAGACAGAGGACCTCCTTTTCGAGGTCCAGCTGTGGTAATATAAGAGGTTGTAGGTTCCTGCTGCTGCAAGATCATCACTGAAGTCCAGTGATTTTAAATGTTCAAAAGGGGAGATGCTGGCTTTTGGTGAAAAGTAATGTTGGACAGCCAGGACTGGCGGTATTCAGCCAGTCCAGCTGGATCTAGAGCCAGGATGGTTACCAGTGCACCTGCACAGAAGCCAGGATGCTGTCTCTGCATCAGGCTATGGCTAGATGCTCCCACAAGTGACTAAAAATGTTGCTACTTTCCTTTTCCCCTAGAGCATACCAGAGCTTTAAGTAAGCTCTGATTTATTTTTTCCAGACAAAATCTGATGCAGTCAATAGGTGGATTGGTCTGGTTTAACTAACACTTCGAAGGGAACTGAGGAACTTTCAGTTTGCCTCACCTGGCAGCTGAAAAGGCAGCTCCTTGTAGAGGGGCACTGCTGAGCAGCAGCACATTGTAAAGTTCTAAACTGCATCTTCATTGGGCAATTTAGTACAGAAAATGATTGTGATATTAAGGTGCTCTAGCCCGAAATGTCCTGTTAGAAAAAGGGATTGTGTAAAGATAGCCCATCTGCTTTAGTGCTGCTTGGCTGAAATTGCCTGCTGAAAGCTGTGCAAACCAGCTGCCCCAGAGTAGATGAGATGCACTGACACAATCCATTCAGATGGCCCAGCTGCAGGAGCAGTAAACTCTGGGGAGAAAGTGAGCACCTGGACAGTAAGTCCTAAACCACTGCAACTGTTTTTCTGTGAATTTTCTAACTGTACTATACAGGGGCTGTACTGTTATGGTGTATCTGTATAGTTAAAGCAGTGCAGCTTTTGCTTGTTGCTGTAAAATCCTAGCTGGGTCTTCAAAGCTGTTCCTTTCTTCTCTGAAGATCTAATCCCGTTCAGCAGCAGGTGCTTCAGTACCTGATAAAAGCAACATCTCAGCCATTCAGTGGCACTGAATGTTCCAGCAATTCTAGTTCTTATGGCCCCTCTTCCTCAAGAGGGTTCTGCTGCTATGGAGACATGAAAACAGTTTTTAAATGTGAGTATTGATTTAAGCAAAGCTGGCTTACTGCTCAGCACATCCAGTGCTGCATTGCCTCACGGAGTACTTGGATATTTCTTATGTTTTTTTCTGGCTTTATTTTGCCCAGCTCCTTAGTGTGTCAATGCATTCTCAGCAGTTGAATTAACTCAGGACAGTAAAAGCAATTAGAGCAAGAAAAGATGTCTGTGCTAAATGGGCTGAGTTTAGGGCACGGGTAATCCTTTATTGCCTAATTCCTCGTTGACTATGTGGAGCTCTTGTCAGACATCAGGCAGCTTTCCTGTTTGACTGTGTTTTCTCATCCATTCTCGATTGTCCTATTTTCCTAAGCAGGTAACTTCTGACAAAGACAGCTGAGCTACTTCTTTTCAATAAAAGATAATAGTGGATGTCAGTACAGGATATAGACTAGTGTAAAACTTAGTATGTACTCTTAATTATTTTTATTTCCCTGTTGATGTAACAATGTTGATGTACAGAATATTTTCTTCAGTAATTAAACTTTAGTGTAGTAAGGCATGAAAAACTTGGGTGCCTTGAGCTAAGTAATATACTAGGTATTGTACTGACACATTAAAGACACTGCAGAAAAAAGCAATTAACCAGGCTATCTCTAAAATAGCCCGTCTCTTTCTTGCCTTGCTTAGAGGACATTTAGAAGTTGTGTTTGTGTCTGGGTGCAGCCTGGGAGAAAGTCTCAGAAGTTTGTTGTACCACCTTCTGGAGCAGTGTAGGAATAAAGAAAAGTAGGCCTTTAGCTGTGTAAGCAGCCACAGGTCTTTTGTTCATGCTGGGCTAGATGGGCTTGACTGGTTTATCCTTCTTTTGGATTGATTTTAATTGTATATGGGATAAACTGTACTTACACTTAAGTGACTCTTTAAATTGGCAGTCCTTTTTGTTCCTCGGTCTTCTCAAGGACTCTGAAAATGTAATAAAACAAATTGCCTGCATGTCCTGCCTTTGTTTTGCTGCCCATGCAAAACCCCAGGAAGATCATCTGCCCAACCACTAGCAATCAGTCTGAACTGCTGCTGCATAGCAAGATTTACATCCTGACTGCTCCATCCACTTGCCTGCTGCAGTGGATGAAACAGTTCTATAGGGTACATTTGATAGGAGTGATGCTTCTGTGAGACCTTTAGTTTTTCCTAGAGAAAAGCTGGTATGGATTGATAGGCTGTTCTGATAATGTGACAAATGTGCTAATGAAATGTACTTCTTTATAGTTTCAGCCTTGTCCCCTTGACAACAGTACTTGCTTTGGCTTTCATTATCAAAAGAAAAGTGTGAATGTGTAATACAAAAAGCACTCACTTTTTTTTATGCTGGGGAGCATCTGATTGTAGAATTTGGAGTGGGACAGAATATGATCTAAAGTAACTTGGAAATACCTTGTTACCATTAATCACAGTGGTACTGCACACATTAAAAATGTCCAATTCTGCCCCCATTCATTTAGATTTTTACAAAAATGTTGCTCAAAAATGTAAACTTATGCTACTGATTCATCTTATTTTATTCTATTGACCTCAGTAAGCTTCCTTGTATAAAGATTTGCTGCATCCATATATTTCTTACATTAAACATTGCTTTAAAGGCTGATAATTGTTACCTCAAACAAAACTTTCTGAGTTAACAATAGTGACAACTAAATGGTTTTGTCAGTAACAAAACCCCAGACCACAAGAACAATCTTTTTATTTGAGGTGTCTATGGTGGCATTTCAAAAGCATGCAAATGATTTCAAAGGACAGGCTCCAGGTGATAGTGTAAGTGAAACAGCTTTGTTTTTCTTCCCAAAGTGTGATGTTGATTAAACAAGTCAGTGTTATTTCTTTGGTCAGTACTAGACTTGCAACTGTCTTGGCTGAGCCGTGCAGCAATTGTGTTGGAGGTCCTCAGCATAAATACATTGTACATAGAACCTCAGTTTCTGCTGCAACTGAAGGAACAAAAATAGAAATGGTATATTCTGATACCCTTAAATTAGGGGAACTGGGGAACTGGAAAAGGTCACACTGCAGTTTAAAAAACAACTTGAACTTGCTCATGGCCACCTCGCCTCTGACCTCTTTGGTCTGATGGCATGAACTAACTTTTGCTGTCTTCTCTAGATTTCAGTTCAAAATAGGTGAGGAAGTGGTTTGGTAAACTTGGAAGCAAAGTGGTCTAGATCAAGGTGGAAAGTTAAAAGTAAGAATTTTTCAGTCAATAGCTTTGTCCTTTGTTAGTACAATACCTTCCCAACACTGTTGTGCTGCTCTCCAGATTACAGTTTGACCTTTTGAAATTTCCAAAATTGAGTGGGAAGAAAGGAGCTTACAGAACTTACAGGAGCCAGAATGACAGATCCTGACTGTTGTTCTCTGGGCATGCAGTGATTTCTCCTGCTTCCAGTAGCATACTCGTTAAGTTTCTGCATCAGGCTGACATCACCTGAGGGGAAAGGGGAGAGCAAAGGATTAACTTTTCTCTCAAATTTAATTTTTCTCAAACAGCTCTAAGTCCAGGTGACAAGGAGATTAATGAACACATGAACACGTACACAGACTCCAGAATTTCAAGGGTTTTTTCACTGACAGTATGCCCACAACCCTTTTGTATTGTACTTAATATGATGGATGAATTTTGTTTTTCATTGTTATTGTTCTGCTCTTTTATGGTGAGGTGCTGCCATATTACGTTTTTAATACATTTCATATCCACTTTTGAATATGTTAAAGACATTCAAGCTGCTAGGAGTACAGAAAATGGTCGGGTTTAATACACTGGAAACACTTTGGATGGAATTGCTACCTTAAATGGATAGCAAGATCTTTTAAAATAATTTCCTAGTGCAATATTCAGTCACTTTTAGATTTGACAAAACACTCTGAAACCATATGACATGACAATATCTTGTCACTTGGTCTATGTTGGTAAAGGAGCACTCTTGCACAGGCAGCAGAAGGACAACTGAAACAAGAATCATTTGTGGAATATATGCCCTCAAGAACAAAAAGGAAAAGTAACTACAGAGTACTCTTTAGGAGCTATGGCTTTGGGTTTTGCAGCAGGGATGTTCTTTAAGCTGCAGTGGAAACTTATTACTGATGGTTGATAGTTGGTAGCTCTTGAACAAGGAGTGTCTGGCAGATAGGTCTTTTTCAGCTTGGTAAAGTAACAGTGTGAATTTAAGAAGATTTAGTTGTTTTAAGTTGTAGCAAAGTAACACTGTTGCTGTATTGCTGATAACAGATATGATTCCCAAGACTAGATCTTTTGAATGCTTTTTATGAAAGGAGGATGCTTTTTTATGAAATAGAGCGAGATCCTGTTTTTCTGTACAAAATGATTGCACTTTGTACTTACTGCTGAAAACTGAGTCATTCTAGAGACTACTGCTATTTCAGTAGGCTGGAAAATACAGTTTAGAGGAAGGTGCAGCTTTGCTCAGCTGTCTGGACTGAAAATGTATGCTCTCTCCTAACCCTGTAGGAATTATTTATGTTAATCACTCAGTTACAGTGTATTTCTCTAGCCATTCAGTGACCTTAGTTAATGAGGCCCCCCAAGACAGGAAGGAACAAAGAGAAATTCTGAAGCAGCAAGGGCAAAGGTGGTGTTGCCCAGGGGTTTTTAATGTCTTCCTTTTCATAGCATGTGCATTTAGCTTCTATACCCAAAGGAGGTTTTTTTCTCTCAATATTAGATCTTCCTTTGCTGTATTTTCCCCATGCTGCTTGCTTTCTTCAGGCTTGACTGAATGCCCCTCAGCAGATTGCTTCCAGTTATTGTCAGCAAGGCTATCTGTAATCCTAATGTGTTTATAATCCTGGGTTTGTCATTGATAGTATACAAACAATTAAAAACAAAACTGTAAAAAGGATATTAGGAATACATTGGCTAGTCTGTTGCCTTTCTTGTGTCACTGTACTTTCTCACCATTCTTTAAAAAGCACCTATTATCACTGGACTTTCTGGGGTTGGGAGTGTTCTTTATTGGCTTCTGGACACTCAATATAATGACAAATCTTACCTGAAAACCATCTCTTCCGGCAGGTAAATTTGAAGAAAATGAATATAAAGTTCCAAAGTTGGAGCTGTTCAATAAGCTGGCATACACGTGCAAAGTGAACGTGGTATTAAACAAGGAAGATTTGTTTCGGCTAGAATTACTGCTTTTGGAAAACTTCAACTGGAACCTCTGTATGCCAACATCAGCACACTACATTGACTACTACCTCTGTGTGTCTGTTGGAGAGAATGACCTTCAAAATGGCTGGCCCATCACCTCACAGACCGAAGTCAAAGACATTCTGGAGAAATATGCCTATTATTTCCTTGATCTCTCAGTGCAAGGTAGGAAGCTTAGTTTCATGCTAGAATGATCTTTCATTTGGCAAAAGGCAAAAGTCTGAAAGAGATAAAGGCTTTAAAACTTGTCATAACATGGATTGCACAAAGTTATCTGTGTAAAATGGTTTCTTTTTGCAGTTATTTCAGATGGCAAATGGGAGGTGGCCCTTCTTTATGTGTAAGTCTCTTGTCTCTTCAGAAATCTCTAGGTGGGATCAATTTTGTCCTTCAGCTTAGAACACTAAATGGTGAGGCTCTCAGAAATGGGGTCCAAGTTTAGGTCTGCCTCAGACTGTGAACTACTGTCAGTTGCAGATACAATATGCAGTTCAATATATGAATCTTCTTAAATGCTATTTTTTAGAGGGTCCCATGCTGCAAGACATATGTAGAACAGTAGGGCTTTTGATAATTTTATTTGTAGCATCGCTTTCAATATCTGCCCATGTGAGAGGTGGTGATCTACAGCATCCTCATAGGCTGGATCCAACACTATAATACAAATACATGTGTAATTGTAAGTACCGAACTCTGGTTCAGCTGAGACCAGTCTACAGATTTCAGCATAGTCTATTTTGTGGCCTTTTCTGTTATAAAAACTTAGTGAAGCCTTGATAATAGTTATGAACAAGTAGTACAGAGATCTTCAGGAAAGCTTCATCCAGTTTTGGGAGACTTTTTCTGGTCATGAGTTAATACTTTGAGATGTGTGGAACAAAGTTGTGGATACAGTTTTGTCCTGTTTTGCCATGCATACTGGGCTTATTGCAGTGATGAGCAGAAGTATAATTCTTCGTTTTGGTTTTTCTTTTGTAGATCACACTTTCCTCCATTTTCGTCCATCTCTGATTGCTGCAGCTTGTGTGTGTGCCTCACGTATCTGTATGCAGATTACTCCTGCCTGGACAATGCAGCTTGAATTGCTAACATGGTATTCCTTGGAACACCTTGCCCAGTGTGTTGAGATGATGCTCATGTAAGATCAGAAAAAAACAAAACCTGTTTGTGCTCTTAAGATGTTAAGATGCTTTTATATTTTTATTTTCTATAAGTAATTGTCTGGCTAGAATTAAGATAGTACGGTATTACATTGGTACTCTCCATCTTCAGTTTGGGGAGAGGAATAAAAGATTAAAAGTCAGGTCGCTTTTACTAAATACTGCATTTTAACAATAATTGCAATGCAGAAGAGCGTGCACAGCTTAGTGTTCATTATGTTTTCTTCTACCAGTTATCTATGTGATTGGATGGAAAGTTTTAGAGATAGAATCCTAGAATAGTTAGGGTTCGAAAGGACCTGTTTTCTCATTGTACCTACAATACACTTGCTGCAGAGACACACCAGTGCATCTCCAACAGTACAGTAGGGAGACATTCAGAACTGTTCTCTGTTTTTTATCTAGTAAAGGGCATGACTGTGATGCATCAGTACAGTCAATCAATGCACATACAGTCTTAATCATTCTATTTAGCTTTTAAAATGTTCTATTTAGGTTTGGGGGTGACAGTGGATGTTCTGAAATCCTACTAAAAGCAAGGCCAACTGAAGTTAAATCAGACATATTGGGACGTTGTCTAGTCAAATTTTGACTGTTTCTGAGGACAGAGACTTCCTAACCTCTCAGGGCAACTTGTTGCAGTGCATCATCTTTCTCATGATAACCACAAGTGTGAAAATGTTTCTTCCTAATATCTAACGGGAATTTGCATTGTTTCTTTGCAGATATGCTTTAATACTCTGCAAATACTATTTCAAATACCTCTGTGTTGTGGACTTAAGATTCCAAGACAACTGGCCCATCAGCAAAAACATACTTGTGATGCAAAATAGTCCATAGACCTGTCGTGTGTGAAGATTGCACCAGGATAATTAGAAATTAATTGTGAAAGCAACTAGGGTTACAATATATACATAAGGAAAAAAAAGCTGATGCTGTAGCCTAACTGGTGAACACTTTGGGATATATGCAGCCCCTGTGAAGTTCTTTGTGATAAATTCTACTTATAATTTGTTTCAGATATTATGAGAATGACGTCAATGAATCCTGTAACATAAAAAATCAAGCAACAACTCAATATCAAGAACAGGAAGCAGCGGGAAATCTGAGTTACCAAGCTCAAGCTACTACTCAAGTTCTCTTCCAGCAACCTAGTTACCAACCTTTAACACAGCATTCAGCTACACGTTCCCCGTTCCAGTGGGCAGTACAAGATCTGTGCTCAGCTTATCGTGAATCCTTACAGCAGGCCCACAGGCCCAGCAATCTGCTTGCTGGGAGCACTGACAGCTCCCTGCACTCCTGCACAGCTCCTCAGGCCAGCCTTCAGCCATCTGCACCAGCTCTGCCCATCCAGACACCCTTTGGCATGCAGGTGGCATTTGGAACAGAGGGCAGTCACTGCGTTTCCACAGTTTGCGGCAGCAGTTACTTCAGTGATAATCATTGTTATGCAGCTGGATGTTTTTACTGGTAAATACTGACAGGAGAAAAAGGTTTTATGAAGAAGAGACTCTTTGATACAAGATATGCATCTGAATTAAAACCACAGAGGAACAGTATTTTTATGACTTGCCCATTTAGACAATGTTAATATGGATTTACTGATGACTGGAACCTGGTGCCTTCCTGCCAAGGCTTGTAGCTTTGGCTTTTAATTAGAAATATAAATGTGTTAATATATCTCACTCAGTGTCACTTTGAGAGGCATCTGTGTGGGAACTTTGTGTAGATTACTTCCTTCTTCTGATCTTTAGTTAGTGACTCAACAGTTGTCTGAAAGTTTGTGTTGAAGAGTTATTTCAGGCTGAACTTTATGTTGAATTTTAGTCAAGTAGCAATGTATCTAGAGGATGTTGCTGGAAAACTCTCTTCCAGTGATGTGTTGCTTTGAACACTGGCAGCTTATACTACTGGAAGCTTTTACTAAAATACACTGAAATGGACATAAGTTAAATGTGAACTTTGTTTATGCAGAAATCTATATGTGGAACACTTTCTATTTCCTTTGATCTGGAGTGATAGCTCAGGAATAAAACCTTAGAATAAAAGGAAAAAAAAAAAAAGAAAAACTGGACAGAAGACTATCAAATAGTTTTTGACTTAAAATCCTCTTGGAATCTGAATGTGGTGCTGCTGAACGGAACATGACTCTGCCTTCAAGTATTTTAGAAACAAAACCAAAACTTTAAATTATTTCTGACATCTTTAACATGCTGCTGCTTTTGAGACTGGATATTATTGTTAGTAAAACTGTTCATGAGCTTTATCAGGGATTTAATGTTACTTGAAGAAATCCTCTTGGAAAGCCTCATAAAAGGCTCACTGCCTTCAGTTATTTTATCTTTTGGGCTCAACGACTTCTGGCAGTACCTCGGGCTCAGGACAGAAGAACTGGTGTTAATGAGGCAAAGGGGGGGATCTGGTTAACTTTACTGTGAAATGACTTTGACTGCAGTGCTGACTTAGGTTTTTCAATACCATCTTTGCATTCTCTTGGAAAATGTAGCTGCTAAATTGAAGATCCTGTTGCAGCTTTGCAATGACATGGACACCTACTCTCATGTTTCCAGAGGGTTCTTCCTCAACTGAAACCAGGGGTCATAGTTCAAAAAACTGTAGAGGCTTTTATGGCAATGTATATATTTACAAGAAATGGACTTCTACAAATGTGAACCTTTAGTTTTGATATATGCAACCTACTGTACATTTATTTTAAGGCAGTACTCTTGGGTTACCTTCCTTCTGAAGTTTCTCGGGACAGCAGTACACATAATGTGCAATATGCTTTTACTGACCTGGGGCATTTTTTTCAAGTTATGTCTCATAGTGCTATTTTAAATTATATTTTTAGAGACTTGTTTTTAATGGTGTTTTACGGTGGAAGGGAAAAATGAGCCTGCATGCTAATGGGTGTTTGTGTACTACATTCCAAGAACACAACTTCAGGTATCAAGCTAATAATTTCTTCCATTCAGCAGGCCAGAGCAATCTTCTTGGTTTATTTTTTTAAAATGCAAACTGTAACTGAGATGGCAATACTCACCAGAAATTAGTCCAGAACTTTAGAGGACTTTGTCTTTTATTTTGTTGGCTTTGTATTTATATTAAACTTTATTTTCAGAAGACTTCAGTGTGTGCTTTTGTCTTTCAAGAGTTATAAAGAACAACATACACATGGCAGTACTGCTGTGGGGAGTTTTTTATCACCCTAACAATTTTTGCATCATGTGCAGTGTTATACCTTGGACTGCCATTGTGCTTAATGGCGAAAATACTTGCTAAGTTCCCAGTGAAAGTTTCTAATAAACAAGCCACACAGCTGAAGTACCCTCCTCTTTTTGCGGTTTCTCCTTAGCTTTTAACAGCTATTAAAAAGTACATGTCTATACCTTCAAAATAATTGATCTGAGCATTCATAATGTTTTATAGAAGAGCAGTAAGACCTGTGATGGAAAGACTTTGCCAAAAAATAAATTGTGAAATATTAGATCAGGAATTTTGTCACTGCACAAGAAAGGCAGAAAATGTGCAGAGACAAGGTGGAGATAAAAAAGTAGATCAGATGGCCAGTGAGTTTTGGAGGTGCCATCTTACCCAAGGAGATCAACAGACTGAATGGGAGAACACAGCTGTACATTCAGTCTTTCTTCTGGTGATTCTATATTCTAAGCAGGAATTGTCCATCGACTTCCATGTTCCATGCATGCTGTTCTACCATGGGTACAGTTGGGACAGATTAAGTCCAAGAGCAGGCTCTGAAAGGGAAGAGATTTATTAGAGTTTGAGTTGGCTTAATACTGCTTTGACTTACAGTTCTCTCCATAGTGCCTTGAATGTTGGTGGCAATTCCACACATTTAGTTTCTAGGTAAATACTTTTTAATGTCTCTGGTCATGTTTATTTGTTTTGTCAAAACACCTCCTCAGGAAGAGCAAAGGTTAAAAGTGAAGCCAACATCAAGCTGCTTTTCTGAAGCCTTTTTGCCACAGCTCAATCTGGAGTGAGCTGCAGAGATGCATGCAAAGCCAAGTTATTTTTAAACAAATGGATGCAGCACTTCCCACCCTGTGCTTGTGCTGTTTGATGCTGTCAGTTGCAGCATAGTCATAGATGGGAATTTTTACAAGTTGATTAGCTTGTACTTCCCTGGCAGCCTTGGACGTAAGAAAAGCTGCTGCAGAAGCAAATGCAGCAAAACATGGCTCAGAATACAAAATGGGTTATGGCACTAGTTACTCACTTACAGGGAAGGATGTTGCGCAGGTAACCATACCAAACAAATGAGAAAGCTGACATTAAATTAAAACCCTCAAATATATTAGTGAGCCCTGACAAGTGCGGCAGCAGGGATACACGTGGAAGAAGTCTGCTAATGTTGATCAGGTTGAAAAGGTTAAAATGAACTTTAAAAATCTTGCAGCTGCACCTCGCTGCTGTTTTAAACAGGAAACGACTGCCCTCTCCCTGTTTGTAAGAAAGCCACAACTTGGTGTTTGCACAGTTCTCAAAGCCACTGTTTGATCCTTTTTGCTTTGGAGAGTTTTACACACTGTAGTGAACAATTTAAAGTGTATATAATGCTCTTTGATCAGTGTAATCAACTCACCAGTAATGCATACAGGTGTTGCTGGATAAAATTTAGCTTAGTGCTACTTTTTTACTGAGAAGTCTAGATAGTAGCAAATGTGGGCCAAACTGCTGGATTCTTGGTGACAATTTTGTGCAAGTTCCATTCCCCATGCCCCCCAAAGGGGTTTATTTTGCTCTCTGCTGCCATTTCAAGACAAGCCAGTTGAAAAGGCAGCAATGCTTTTTTTCCCCATGTGAAAGAACCCCTTAAGTGCTTTCTAGAGAGCCTATATAAGAATCTCACCCTTCCTTTCAGAGCATTGTTGTCTGTATAATGAGGAGGGAGTTGATCACATGCAGAATGTGAAAACAAAATGTGCCAAATGTGTCTAGAACAGGAATTAGTGGTGCCTTGTTTGTTTTGTTTTTAAAGCAGGGAATCATGAGGTATCAGCATCATCTGCTTCAGAGAAGGTTCTTGGGGGTGTGAATGGTTCAGACGAAACAGCACTATCCCTTAATTCTAGTATAAGCTTTAGTTTCGTATAACATTTGCCCAGTGCCTACCTCCGCCTAACTCTATTTATCACTCTATGTAATTCATTAAGTGTTGAATATGACAGGCATATTCAAAACCCAAATGTTCTAAGATGTCATATTTGCAGAGCAAAGTACTAGCTCACTTAAACAAGGAGTAAGCCTGGAAATATCCCTTATTGCTTCTCAATATAATTTCATATAACTGAAGAGTCTGAATTTCAGCAGAATTCTATGAAATCAGTAGATTTGTTTGTGCAAGTACCAAAAGAATGTCTCAAGACTGAACAGGTTTCAGATCTGACTTGTCTTTAATTAGAGTTCAGCATTATGCTTTGCCTTGGAGAGTAAGTAATACATTGAGCAACACCTGGTCGTAAGACACATGTAGCCTGCTTTGGGTAGACCGATGGAGTCTGGATGAAACCTTGTTGCAGCTGGAAAATTTAGTAATCTTTATTCAGGAAAAAATATAAAAAGGAATTAAAAGCCTTTTCTAATGCAACATGCCAAAATGACTGGCATTAGCAGTCATGCACCCAATCAGAAAATGAATTTTGTGTAGCCCTGGCTAGTTACTGGTTAGCTTGAGAGGGCAAACAGCTCGGTGGATCCAGAAGGCAAGACAAGCTGGAAAAAAACTAGTATGAAAGGGAAAAATCTCTGTAGACCCTGTATTGACCAGAAGTGATTTAGAACAGCGAATCAAAAAACTTTCATATTTAATTCCTGCTGTGTCAAGAAAACAGGTCTGCACATGCACTTTATGTAAATAACAGGATTGAATTGAGAAAATAAGACTCCACATTTTTTCCTTGGAGCATGTCTGTAAAACATATCTTCTAGGAATTCAGGTCAAGAGGGGATATTGATGACAGTGAGAAAACCATGACAGCAGTATGAAAGCATATCTTTTCCTGAATGATACACTGACTTTCTCTTGTTTTTTCAAGCTCCTAAATTTCTGCCCTCCAGCCAGTAACAGCACAAAAGGCATTTATCAGGTCTTGCATTTTGATGTACTCTTTGCCAGAGTACTGTCCTATTCTCTAGACAGAAGCTGAATAGAACTTCCTTTAAGTAAGTGGAAGACAATGTTTGAAAATGCTAAGCAGTAGCAGTAGAAGTACTTAAAATGGGACAGCATCATCAAATGCTTTGTTGCATCTTCTGATTTTTGCATTCTGATTTTCTGAGTATTTGTCAGATCTTTAGGCATGGGGTAAGATTAATGTTGAGGATAACATTACTCTGAAAACTAATTCTTCATGTTTGTAAATACAATGAAAGAGAGCAGGAAAGACAATCCATATTTATTTGTATTGTTGAATGTTTTCCAGTGCACTGGAAGAGACTGGCTTCACTGCCTTAAGCAATCTTTTTGCTGACCCTTTTGTAGACTGCACCAGAAGCAGTAGAAATCTGGAATAAAGAACAAATCAAAATTGGGTTGAACAGTGCAATTAGAGCTTTAGTGTCACAAATGAAAAGATCTGCTGACTGGTTCAAGGAACCTGTCCTCTACTGAAGTAACATTTACCCTTTGGTAGAAGACATCAAAAAAATAAGCTTAATGTCATTGTAAAGTTTGAAATATTCTTAAACAAAAGGTTTTGGTGGTTTAGGGATAACTTCAATGAATCCTGGTCTAGACATGATTTCACCAACTCCAAGTTATCAAGAAAATGGCAACACAGCTTTGGAAGATTACTGAAACCACAATACTTACAGTAAAACTTGTAAACAGGATTGTCAAACATCATGTTTTCTGATTCTCAAGTTTTCCTGAACTGACTTATGTCTGTGCCAGTTACATATGAGTGCATCTTCTACGGAGACTAACCACAAGTAAGTTACTCTGTGAATCAAGAAAGGATGCCAGTCCTCCCTGAAAGGAATCACTTACTGCCTTTGGAGAACAATTATCTCATTTGTGTAAAACTCAGAATTTGAAGACTGCTGCTTTTGAGGGGTTTTTTGTTTATTGGTTTGGTTTTTATAAGCTAACCTGGATGTTTGAAAACTCACCTCCACAAGCTTTCCTCCAGAAATCTCTGAAGTGTGGCGATAGTTGGGAAAATCAGCTACTAATTTTCCATCTTCCATTTTTACAGTTGCCTGTAATAGAGAAAGGTTTAATGTTCCCTGAGGGTACTAGCATTTTTATTATCAGATACGCAGTAAAAATCTGTACACGTGATGCTTGAAGTTTTTACCTTTAAAAATGTTGTCATGTATTCCACACACAGCTTCATGAACAAGACTAAAATGTTGGTGCTTTAGTTCTTATATATTCACAATTTAAATAGAAAAATGTTCATCTAACAGTCCATTTAACAAGTAGCATTCTCAGATACCAATAACCTGCTTACAAACAGCACAAAAGTCACTCTGCACAAGTGATGTGGATCTTTACGCTAGATTCTGTAGCAATTGCTGTTAAAAGCTGCTTCTGTATGGAAGAAGTATGCCAGGATGCTACTATGAAGGTCAGAAATACTACAGTGTCCATCTGACCGCCAAAACTAGGTATGTAATTCCAGCACAAAATCAGCCTTGTCTGTATAACTAGTCAGTCTTATCTGTGCTTTTAGCAATAAAGACAGATAAGGCAGTTATACCTCAAGGGGAAAAAAAAATAATTTGCAAAATGAAGAGTGGAAATATTCTATCAGGTACCATAAAACCACTTTACTAATTTATGTATTGTTTAGCAACACTATACTAAAAGGCAGTGGTTTCTCTGCTGAGTCATTTACTGTCTCCATCTTTGGTTACTAAATAGGCTTTGGATTGCTGAAGTGCCAGAGCCAAAAAGAATGGAATTTGGAGTATTTCAGAATTGTTAACTTTGCAATTGTTTGACCAAGTAGAATTGTGTCTTATTCTATCTGTCAGGTTTCACAAAGACTTCTCAAAGCCAAAGACATATTTTTTTACCTTTCATAATCAGAAAGGTGTGATTAAAAAAGTGTTCTGGAAATCATGCAATGCTATTGCTATGCTCTGTTTGCCACAGCTCCCTGATGCAACTACTGGTTTTCCCGTCTCTCCAATATGTATAAAGCATTTATCCAGTAATGTATCGCAGGGTTTTGAACACCTCAAAATGCAGAGTTTAGTTATCCCAAACTGTCTTATCCCTTTAAATAGTTGAGAAATTAATGAGGTAAGTAAAGCAACAATTTTACAGCAGGTTTTGTATCCAGATTTTGTTCATGACATGAGCAGGTCAGTACTGTGTAATCTTCCATCTTGCAAGAGGCTGCTTAACTTGCAGGTTGCTCTGTACTTCCAATAGGAAAGAGGACACAGAGATATTTTTTTCCTCACCTTCACTTTACACAGCCTTTAGTTTAAGGCTTAGGCACAGGTGACTTCAAAAGGTGAGCACTACAGACAGGCATGGGCAAAGCTAGAGATCACAGCACTCCCCTCAGCGTGCTGCGGCTGCTGGACCATGACATAGCTGCCAACTAACTATAAAGAGTTGCAGTGAGCATTATGTTTGGTCAAGCTGCAACACCAGTAGATGCTTGACACTCTACCCTCGTTCTTTATTAGTATAAACAGTTCTGAAGCTGTAGCTCTCTTTAAAATCAGATTTAAATATTTCGTTCGGGGCATCAAGAAATGGGGTAAAATTCCATGTTTCTAAGCTATGACAGATGTGAAAATCAAGTTAAGGAAGAAGTCCGTGAGACACATTTGATTTTCACCCTAAATTAAAAGACAACTGAGATAGGGTAGAACTGAAGAGCTAAATGAATTTACCTTGAACTTCTTACCACCCATTGTCTCCATGTCTGCTTCCTTGCCAACTGTGAATACGTTGGTCGTGGTGCGGCCTCCTGGGAAATGCTGTGTCCAGGTGAAGTCATTCCCATTTTGCACCACCTCAGTGACTATTTTGCAATTCCTTCCCATTTCAATTTTGTCACTGGGGAGACCTTAATCAATAGAAACATACAGTTTATCAAATCTAATAGCTTACCAGCTGTATTTGAATTGAAGCATGCTAATGGTATGTTTGTACTCAGCAATATCAAAGCTCTGAGTTTAAATGACTGGTATAAAGGAAAACATAGGTACACAGCAGTGCATTTGCTAAAATAAGTTTTAGTCTTACATTCTTTTCCCTGAGAAAGGATACGCAGAATACATGTATCGGTACAACATATGTCCAAATAACCCCTTCTATTAACATCCACATGCAGATGCATGCAATTTAACATGTATGAACTTTTGTATGTACCTTTGTTATGTAGCTGCACATACCTATTCGCTATGTGCTAGTGCTATTTAAATTAATGAACACAAGCACTGAACTTAGTGCTCAGATCACAGTGTTGCTAAAAGCTTTTATGGGGTAATCTCTGAAACAGATTTGCAGTCTTCTGAAAGCATTCACAGAAACCTGTTACTGTGTAAAATTTTGACAAGCGTTTTCATACTAAATTTATACCCCTACTTATGAATGGGACAGAAACAGTGACCTTCACAATTATCATACTGCAAACAACTTGGCCCTTCATTCTGCTGCCACTGAAACGGAGTACTACTTCTATAGAACAGGACTATTTTCTGTAGCTAGCAGTGCATAAGTGCTATAAGAATGAAAACTGAATCTCCTTTCTGAAGCGTAGAGCACTTCTACCACTTTTAGCCCCTGTGGATCTCAGCACATTTCAGTAAAAAAACACACTTGGGAAAAAAAAAAAAAAATGGTCTTTTTAACTAATTTATAACCTTTAAGTCTTACACCCACAACATACTCACCAATTTTCGTCACAAAGTCATCATAGTTCTCATCGCCTTCAAACTCATATTTGCCTGTAAATGCCATGTTGCCCTGGTGATGTGGCTTGTACAGCAGAACAGCAGCTGGAACAAAGAATGGAGATGTGCAGATGGCTTGAGGCCCTGGTTTTTATAAACCAACCCAAGCTGTTCAGCCCACCTACATCCACACCCCTTGGAAATATACTTTTATGATGTGTATGAGTCACTAGCATGGATGCCATTGACCTGTATGAAAATCAAGGTTATAATTCAGTTATACATCCTTGGCAATAAAGTGGAGATCAGCAGAAATCAGGGACAAAAGCTCAGTTTTCATTTTAGTGCATATTTAAACAAAGTGATGCATTTTTTTCTTGCAAGATTCCAATGATTTTTGCATTCAGGATAGAACAATGGTAAAATATGTTATAGTAAAACAGGGAGAAAATGGCTTCCAAGCAGTATCCTAAGATCACATCCTTGCTCTATTTGGAAGCATACACTATGTTAATTAAAATATGAAACAAGCTGCACAGACTCCTAAGTAATTCTGGCAGGAGATGGGCAATGACAGGCTTCAGGGTAAATTACTGCACCTGCACATGTCTTTCCCTTACCTCCACAAAGAAAAGAAGAAGAATTATAAAGTATTTTACACTACTCAGATGTACAGTACATTAGATACATCCATGGCACTATGTTTCCATATCTTATTTAATATCAAGAGACAAACAGGCTTGTGTACTGCTTAGCAAGTGTTTGCACAAAGTATAAAAAACGTATTTTGGAGAAGCAGAGTTCTGATTTATGCGAGATAATCATACGTTAAAAGTCAGGAAGTCTGCTGAGTAATTTAGAATGCATACAGGAGGTGTCCTATGCCTGTCAAATCCACTGCCACACAAACTTAGCAGGGAAGGAAATTCCCAGCTGCTGCTGGCTGAGGATACAGTTTTTAATCTGAAGAAAACCGTTCCTAAAATTTATGTGAAAATAGCATCATAGATTGGAATTTTATTTTATTTAATTAACTAATTTAGGAAGGAACAGAAAATCAAAAAACAAATTCTCATTTTCCCCTGTTTTATGACAATCTGGAGTGATACATAACACAAGCTCAACAAGTGTTGATATGTATAAAGTGGGTTCCATTTCTTAAATGCAATTAATTTAATCCCACATGCTAATACAAGAACATGTCTATTTAGAATCAAGAAACTGTTCAGAAGAACAGGAACATGACTAGGCGATTAAAAATATGGAAAACAAAGGTCCACTAAACTTCACCACTGCTCTCCTTGGTGTACTTTCACATTAATGTATTCTATCTAACCATTTGGAATTTCTAGTTAATTCTTATCCATACAGCACTCTATCAGAGAATGAGACAAGATTCAGTCATGGAATGAGACTTCAGGAAAATGTTAAATATCATAAATCATGGTACGTCATTATGGTTAAACTCTGCAAAATAGAAACACTGCTACATCTAATAGTTTTATGATCAGTAACACTGTCTTTGAGTTCACGCAGTCAGATGCACACTCCCTCAGCTCTAAACCCTGCATGTTGGAGGGTGTAGTACAGTTTGCAAGCTCTTGTACTGAGCTGAGAAAGAACGGTGCCTCTTAGTGAATGCTGACTCCTATAAGTCTTCTCTGTTATGCCCACATATTGGCTGTCTCTTGATGTAGCCTCACAGATTTGGGACTAGATATAGATTATGTCATACCAGCACTAAATTCTAGAGGAACTAGAAATAAGTCCGCCTATATCCAAATATTTTGTCACAGCACACTACAATAACCCCTTAAATTAGTCACTGTTGGGGGTTAAAGTTTCATTAAATTTAAATATATTTGCTATGTATTCATATTTAATGGCATATCACTTGTCACGCTATGCTGCAACTTAATGAAAAGAATTCTCTCTAATTTGTACTATTTTTTCAATTTTACTTTACTTTTCTTCTGCACAAAGCCTCTGCTGGCCCTAAGATGTACGGCCTTTAAACCAATGACAGAATATACAGGGCATGTGAGTTTTGAATAGGAAAACATTCCCTGCCTTAGGAAAAATTCTGCAGTTTCAATGCTTTTCCTTAGAGGGGAAAAATGAGATGGATACAGAATAACACACTGACCGATGGGTGAAAAGTCTGAATCAGGCGAGAAGGGCACTTCTAATGGAAAAGAATTTTCTGACCAGAAAAAGCTTCAGAAAATTCAGAGTCAGTTTTATGAGCAATTACACCTGTGCATAGAAAAGAGCTTACCTCATGCTCATGACTTGGGAATTTATGTTATTTCTGGGTTGGCCTTTTACCTACTTCCCCTTCTGAAGTCTGAGAGGAAGTAACTTGAAAATCCTACATTTGAGATGAAAGGAAACATAAAACTTTCAAATGGAGATGTGGGTTTTAAAGTTTTTTAAAGCTTTTTAACACATTTGCTTGGGAGTATGTTCCTGGCAGGAAAAGAGTTTTCTAAAGCAGATGCAGAAAGTGAACACGACTGAAGCAGAACAGAATCACGGACAATTTGTAAAATCAAAATGGAACAAATGCCCTAGGAATTACTGCCTTCCCACCCCTAACCCTTCACTCTCCCCATATTTACTCAGCTTTAAATTGTACCATGCTGTGCAGTGGCTGACTATATTGTGCTAGAGTTCATGACGCCACAAAAGCCACACCATCTGCTGTCTGCATGCAATTAAAAGGATGTGTCCATACTTGAAATAGAAGAGAGCCATATACCTTCCCTCTGTGAACATTCTCTGTGTCCTATGATTAGCATTCAAAACACAGGAGAGTGGGAGAAAAGTAAGGAACCAGGGGGTTCAATATCTATTGCAAATACATGAGATTCAGGGAAGGAAAAGAGAAACTTGTTTTACCACCAGTATTTCCTTTGCACTTTTGATGTTTGTAAAATGATTGTGACTGTCCCACAACCATATTTGACCATTAGGGTTTTTAATTACAACTTCTTCAGCCTAATCCCAAAATTGCTGAACTTAATGACCAACTGTGCAGGAGACTACTGAAAACGAAACTTTATCAGCTGGATCCAGACGCTTAGGCCCTATCTGTACAACAAAAAACAGCATTAGCATGGAAAACAATAAATTGGTTGCACATACGCAGAAGCCTCAGTTCTCACTGCTATGGTAAAGCTAAGTAAATACCAGATAAGCTACAACAGTGTAAACTCTATGCCTTTAATAGAGGCAAACCCCTAGTAATTTCAGTCATACACAGATTTGAAAATACCATTTAGAGCTTATTTCATACATGGGAAAGCTGAAACTCTGAGAGAAAGTGACTTATGAGAGCTCATCGTATAGTGAATGGATGATGCAGCCAGTAAGAAGTCTAAAGTCCAGGCACTAACCTAATGTCCACAGTACAGCACATTAATTTAAATATTCTTATAATAAACCAGCCTTCAGAAGCAAACAAGAGCTCTGAGCCACCATTTACTTTTAAACAGTCACCCAGGGAGTTTTACACTTCCTCACTGATGGGCTGTGAGAATCCTTACAGCTGTTTAGCACAACTGGCTGAGCAAGCAAGCCCCTAGTAAAGATTCTCATCGTCTCCATGTAGCTCAGTGTATACTGAAACATAACCAGGCAATGTCCAGCCCCAGCTGTGGTTTGGAGAGTGGGTGACTGGTGAGTCTGTCCTCAGTTAGCTGAGCAGTGAAGGCTTGTCTTGCACTGGACTCTTGGTGTTCCAGAGAGGCATGCACAACCCTGTGAAGAAGGTAAATGAACTCAAGCCATAAACTCTTCTGTTTACATAAAACGTACCTGGGAAACAATACCACTGGCACAGTAACACCACATGGACCTTGGAGGATAGATCAAATTGGATAAGAAAATGCCACAGCTCTGTGGAGCAGGAAAAAGATAATCAGAGTATATGAACAGTACTTGAGCTTTTATGTTCTCTCTCCCCCTCTCTCTCTCAAGATCAAATTACATTGATAGCTTTCTTGCAATGTGATATAAAAATGCTGACATCTACACAACTATAAAATACTTAGAGCTTGCCTGCAGTGGAATGTTGTAGCATAGAGGCAATGTGTAGTACAGTAAATCACCAATGAGTTACTATTTGACTGGGTGGGTCATTCTTGACACACATAAAGTATGAGTTTATTCACCTCCAAGGAGCTGTACACTACCACTGTACATGAGATTTCCAGAGCAGGTTACCAACATCCATCCAAACAATAAAGGTAAGCCTACACAGTGTTAATAAATGCGCTTGCTCTCCCTGGCTGCTCAGGATCAGAATCAGCATAGAACAAGTTCTGAGCAAACATGCAGTCATCTATACCTGTCTGTGCAGAAGTCTTTGATGTGCATTGTGAATTTACACCTGTGTTTCTGCTCATTTATTCCAAAACAAATCCTTATTTTCATTCCTGCCTTTTTTTGTTATAAAAACGTAGTGAAATTCAATAATGTACTGGAGAATGAAGAATTTTACTAAGTAGCCTTCTAAACACTGAGTCAGAACAATGCTTATTCCAATAAAGGAATGGAGGCCCTCTGAGAATACTACAGTTAAGGTCACTTGTATAATTGTGTTAGTCTTCAAGGTCCCTATCTCTTAAGTTTCGGCTAAAACCAGTATTCCTTTAATGACCTTACACTTTGCATTTACAGTATAATTTTCCTGCCTCTTCAGAGCTGTCAGCATGTGATGTTGCTTTTGCATACCACCACAGCAGCGCTTCATCCTTAGTGTGCTGACCACTGAAACAAATGGTGCAGAGAACTCCAGAGTTATCCAGTAAAAAAAAAAAAAATAAATAAAAATCCATGTCTATGTATACATGTATTTTAAATACAAGTACTTAATCCATTTTAACTACTACAGTGTAGTTGAGAATGGATTAAATCTCTCTTACAAGGAGAGATTGTGGGAGCTGGGCCTGTTTAGTCTAGAGAAGACTGAGAGGGAATCTCCTTTAATGCATACCAGTATCTCAAAGGTGGATGCCAGGAAGATGGTGCCAACTCTTTTCAGTGGTGCCCAGTGACAGGATGAGGAGCAATGGCCATAAACTAAAACACAGTAAGTCTCACCTCAACATAAGGAACAGGCTGCCCAGGAAGGCTGTAGTCTCCCTCTTCAATGAAAACCCACCTGGACACATTCCTGTGTAACCAGTTCTTGATGGCCTTGCCTTGGCAGGGGTTGGACTAGATGATGTCCAGAGGTCCGTTCCAACCCTAGCAATTCTGTGAGTCTGTGAATGTAGAGTCTGCACGCTGCTCCAGACAACCTTGGCTGTATCATTTTTGTGCTTAACAGAACTCAGTTCAAATCCAATTGAATTAACAGCTATAACTGAGACTAGTGATAAAAATAAAAGAAATTTCCCTGGCACAAGGTGAGACTCATAACAGAGAAAGGAAAAGAATAAAAAGCTTTTGGTGCAAAAGCTGACAACAGCTTTCAGAAAGTACCATTATCTTCGGGGTACTTGGCACTGTCTTATCATTTTCAACAGAGAAAGATGCCGCTGTTCTTTATGTAGGTCACATCAAATATCGTTGTTCCATAAGAGACTGTGTCTGCCATCTGGTGGCCACAGCTCAGGGCCCGGATGGCAGGGAGTGTGTCTTGCTCAGCCCTCTCCTCACCCATGTAAACCTCAGACTTCAGAACATACCAAGGTTTGCAGTAGCCCTGTGCCATAGCTGAATCTCAAAGAGGGATTGCTGATCTCATTCTGGTTATAATCAGCTCAGTAAGAATCATGCTAAATATATTATTTATACTATATAATATATAAAAATATATCAGTTATTTATGCAAGCAATTATCTTCATATATTTCATCTTGGGATATAATTCTAAATAAAGACGGTTTCCTAAGCATTGGTTTCTGGCAGCACTGATACATCACATAGCATTAGCCATTGCTTAAACACAAATCCATATGCATTGCTATCTTGCCAGTCAACAAAACACAGGACTGTGCTTCACATAGGTTTAATGCAACAATATAGGTCAGGGGCCAAACACTGGCTCCCCTGGATTCCGTGGAAATCATCTACAGTTGAATCAAAACTTCAACTCAACTAAATGACTTTATGTGCAAATGCTGTTTGCAGCAGACTGGCATTTGTAAAACCCGCTGAGTGGGTTCGGGTGACAAACACAAATAAGTGTGCATGTTTAGTTGGAGCAGCACTGCTTGCAGGCAGAATGGAAGGGTTACAACCTTACTCTGTGAGGTCTAATATGCACAGACACCTTAGACCTCTGCTTTTCTCGCACCAAGCAGGAAAAAAACCCCAAACAACCCAAACCCATGCATTCATAGTTGTGCTTACCTAACTTTGTAACCTGAGTCACTGACCTAACATCAATACATAATAAATCTCACCTTTGAATGTATATTGTCAGGACTATGGTTACGATGAGAAGT
This sequence comes from Psilopsiagon aurifrons, assembly GCA_025447955.1. Classification (NCBI taxonomy): domain Eukaryota; kingdom Metazoa; phylum Chordata; class Aves; order Psittaciformes; family Psittacidae; genus Psilopsiagon; species Psilopsiagon aurifrons. Next base: position 27,666 of record JAOEHY010040315.1, on the reverse strand, counting down.
TATGAAGAAAAGCGCAACGCTGAATTTATCAGGATGATTCGAGTTACAACTGTGTGGCTATTGTAGGCAGGATAAATAAGCTGTCAAAGATGTAGAGCTCTTGTGGAAGCTTATACCCAAAGGAAAAGTTCATCAAAAGTGAGCAGTTAATCCCTTCTGTCTCCCAAGCCAGCTACCTCTGATATGCAAAACAGCTGAGTCTTCAAATGCTGGTAGGAACAGAGGGAACTTTCAGGAACCAAATCAAAGGCCTTGGACATCGTTACTTTCAGAATTTACTTGCTACAAAGTCATAAATATAACACTTTTGCATTCTTTTTGTCATGTCAGAGTCACCCTGCCCTTGAATGCCTTCCAGCATGCTTTAAAGTTTATTAACCTTTCAGATGTGTTGTATAAAGCCAGCTGAGACACACTCAAAGACAAAATGGAGATAAGGAAAGCAATTCCATTAGTGAATGAACTAGGCTGAGTAACTATCTTTGAAGTGCTTTTAGAAGTGGAATGCAATTGAACAAGGAGTACAGATTCAAAATAAAAGCAGGAACTCTCCAGTGGAAAGAAAGTTGCACTTAATGATTCTTTCAGAATGAAACTTGGTCAGGAAAGCTTGTGAATTCTTAAAACAGCTGTATCTGGCAATTTTTCAGCAATCCTCCACAGTAAATGGCTAATGATTATTAATTCTTCTGGTATTCCGAGTAATCACTCATAATGAATTCAGAACAATCTCATTTGGTGTTAATGTGATGTGTAATTCCATGGGAGTCCTATTATGATGTTGCCTTATTAAGTATCCATTTAGTACAGGACTAGGTGCTACTATTCTAAACCCATAAGCAGTAGAAAAGTAGTTACAGGCAAGATGTGGCTGAAGTTTTGAAAAGCTAATGCTTGTGTGGAGTCCAAATCTCTAACAGAGATGCTCAAGCCAGCTCTACAGGACTCCTACAGGTGACACAGTATGGACCCTGTCCTTGCCCCAGAGGTAAAATTATGATAGGCAGGATCTGCCTAACAAAGAGAGGAAAGAAAGGATTCTACCAGCAGCTGAGAGACAGAAACATCTGTGAAGGACAAAGGCACAGATCTTCCCAGAATCCAATATTTGGGGGATTCCATAAAAGGAAATTCAACTATTTTCTGCCAAAACATTCTTATCAGGAAAACCTTTAGTTTGGATCTCCACAAAGGTAGTTTCCAGAAAGCAAGAAAACCAAATGATTCATTCAGGCTGTACAAGCTGGTACAGCTTCTGTAAGAAGTGTTTGGCCCCGCTGCCCCTGACTGGTGCCCCTGATCTCCAAATGCTATCTCAACTAGATTGCTGAGGTCTGTTTGGGCAACTGACAAGACAGAAAACTAAACGAAAGGGAAAAAAAATAGTAAAAATAAGTGCTTGATTTTCAGATAGTTTCATCAGTTTCCAGCTCACTTGGTTCCCTGAACTATCACAGTTGCATGGTCAGGCCCTGCCAGCACAACAGGAGCTACAAGAGAGAGGTGGGAAGGATGAATGGCACCATCATCATCAACAGCATGTAGCTCTTTCATTGGCCTCGAGGGGCTGCAAACCACAGATTGAAAGCAACCTGAGGATGACAGTGATGCTTAAATTGGGCAAGTGACTCCAGTCTGTCCTTCAGCCACCTCCCACTTTGTGCTGGCACAACCCTTTATGCAGTAGTGTAGCAACCAGAGTGAGGGTGTGATTTGAAATAGAAATACCAAAGATAAAATGCAAAGGTATTTTTCAGCTGGATCAGTGCTCTGATCCAGTTCTTTGCATGATCACACAAACAGTGGTACTGGCATAATGCCAAGTATTGGCATGGAGAAAGGAACAAGCAGCTCCTGGAATATCTGCACAAGGTGGCTATGTCACACTGAAGAATGCACCCTGTAATCACAGTATGAGTTATACATTATAATCTATATGAAAAGAATAAAAAAGTCCAAACCAATAATTGTAAAAAAGGCTCTGGAGAAGAAAAGCGGAAATATGCTCATGATGATCTGGTGACATGTGCCTAGCTCAGGTTCACTGAACAAATTTTCTGCAAGCTGAAGGCTCAGTACAAATTCTCTGAACTCATTATTTCCTGTTGTCTCTTCAGAGTCCAACACCCAAGTAAACCAAATAAGCACTCCTGGACTTGGAGGCACCAAGACAAAGAACAGAGAAGGACATCTCTTTCTCTTCTGTCTCTTCAGTCTCTTCTGGAATTGATAGCATTCTATGCAGCTTCTTGTCTTTGTTACCATAATGGGCAGTTTACTTCCTAGTATGTAAAAATTCTCTTCCAATTTCTAGTTTAAATTAATGCATGGTTATTCTAGGTCTGTTTGTGCTTGTGCCAGCATAGCCCCCTCTCTTAAGCAGAACTTCTTTCTCTGAGTTTACTGCAAAGTCCGTAAGAGAGCAGTTATGTTCTCTCTTTTGCTGGGGTAAATAAATTAGCCCAAGCCATGACAAACTGTTAGACCCTTCTGAAATGACAGACTTTTCTACTTACTCTCATCATCCAGCTATTCCTCTTCACTTACTCCAATTTCACATAACCTTTTCGGAACAGAGGTGACTGGGACCTATAACATTTTCCAGCTCAGCAACAGGTTGCATTGGTACACTCCACACCTTTTAAACAAAGATTGTTATAGACATACTAAAATCATTCGGTTTTACAGTAAGATTGATACCAACAACTTCTTGTGAATCTAATTGTTCCTTTTTCTTTAGTATTCTTCTCTTTAATTAATAATACTAAATGTTAACAACCACATCCAATTCAATGGAGACTGACAGCAAAAATAGGAAGCTCTCTCAATTTTTAAGTTCTAGTAACCACTACAACAGAAGACATGAAGATTTTTGTTATGCCAATTTTCACTTGTGTAATCTGAAAACACAGTAAAACTTGGCTACTAGCAATTTGGCTCACACAAAACTGGTAAGATTTCTTTGAAATATCATATTTGGATTAAGAGTCACTGTGGAACATTTTGAACCTCAATGGTTTTAAGTCTAATACAGTTGCTAAAATGGGATATAATTCAACCTTATCTGCAGTCCTCTGCACACTGAGTTAAAGACACTACCTCTATATATTTCTTTGTTGCATATATTTCTACTAGAAGTCCCTAAAAGAAAGTAACTCTAGTTCTAGTAAAGTTAGTAACTGACAACCCTAAAGATAGGAATCATTACAACTTTCAGACTTTTCTGACCAAAATGCAATAGTCATTTCTCCTTTACCTGCATAGTTCATGTGATGTGCTGTAAAGATTTTATTACCTGATAGTATCTATATGATTGTACTTGCTGACACACCAGGACAACATGGCTCCACATGGGAGCTTATCTTCAAGGTAATCTAGTCTAATCTAGGGACTTCTGTCACATGGCTGTGGTCTTCTACATAACCCTCAGCCATCACCAAAAGCAGGGAAGAAAGCTACATACTAATGTAAAATGAATGTACGCTGTATTGGCATTTAAAATTCATGGGAACTGATAGCAGGGAGGATAACTGAATGGGATAGGCTGTTACCACCAAATACCACCACCAGGAAAAAAAAAACCAAATTCTTTCTTAGCCACAAACCACAATGTATTTGGAGGGTACTGTGCTCTGGAAGCCTCCTCTCTAAAGCTACCCACAAAATTTGTATGATAATTTATTCAAATTAGGCTTAAAAGGCAGCAGGATGAAGATGAGCTGAAGCCAGGCCTCAGTGTTTCAGAAACTTACCCTGCTTCTGCAGCACAAACCAGAGCTCTGCATAGGCTCTGGTGGCAGGCCTCTTCATAGCTGGGCAGCTTGCAGCCCTAGAGCTTCTGTTTTCCCATGCACTGAACTGACTTACATATCTTACAGTTATTCCTACTTGTCACATACCTCTTCTGCAGCACCCTGTGATTGCATTCTAGCAGGCAGCATCCAATCCACTGCAATCATCACAGAATGTTTTGCTCCACCTAAGAAACCAAGGAACTGATGGTTTAGCACACATGATGTTGATTTAGGCTTTCTTGAGATAAATGCTGTACAAAGCTTGCCTTTAACTACGTCTACTGAAGTCAATAAAGAGCAATATGTAACACCATGCTTGTTTTTCTGTAGGAATTCTGTTAAAAGCTGCTCTGTTTCTTCCCAAACAAGTGATATTCTAAATCAATAAAACAGTTTTTAAGTGCCATTTGCTATACAGAAGACAGATTTTAAAAATCTACAGCTGTAATGCAAGGAACAGTGAAAAAAAGGACATTACAAACAAATTATTTGCCTTTCTCGATTTTACTCACATTATTTGCTACTAAGCATAGGCTACTGCTGTTTAGCCTTTGGATAAAAGGAAGGATATGATGGACTTTTAACAATGAACATTATCTACTGAATAAAAGACTACTATTTAAACTTGCAAGACAATGTATTTTGTTGTATTAATTGAGTACCTAATAGAAATTGAAGGTGTTGGTAAGGAGTAGTTTAAAAAAAACAAGCATGTTTTGAAGCATAGGGACATAGATTAAAAAAGTATTTTTTTTTAAGACTACAATTTCACAACTTATTTTCATGCATCTTCTATAACCTCAACATCTGTGTATCTGGATCATCAATGGTTACTGAGGCAAATACACAAAGCTGCAGAACTAAAGGAAGGCCAAATTCCCCACTTGTCCTGCCAAGGGAACTCCTTCTACTGCAAGGGTTACTCGGAGTTCAGTATGCATGGAATAAACACAGCACACTTTATTATGCATCCTGCTTTCCAGACTGCTGCTCCCCAGCCCTCAATCATTAAAGCAATAGTACTGTATTTTAAATACAGATTATGTAGTTTGCCCTAGGTCATATAAAATGAGATTAATAGCAGAAAACCTGATTCATTGCTGTTAAAACAATAGACACACTTCCACCTCCAACACATTGCCCTGTGTCTCCACCAATTTTCCTTAAGTGTATTAAACTCCATCTATTGCACTTATAAAACCTGCTGCTGTATTTGTGGACATAAACTCCACGCACAGTTAAATTCTGCTAGTCGAAAGGATTCCTTCAGCTGCAATTCCTGAGTCTCTTTTTTTGAATGCACATCTGTTTTGCAGTTGACTTTGTCTTATATTTTAAAATCATGTTTACTAGTTCCCTCCCATCTCCTTCACTCTTTCAAGCTTTTCCTCTATTCTCTTCTCCTGCAGCCCACTTGAAGAGTTAGATGGACCAGAGAGCTATCTGGTGATAAGCTATTTGCTACCCCAGTAAGCCGAGCAAGCAAAGATTTTGTCTTAAAGAATCTCAAAGGCAGACATGAGAAACCAGTGTTGGAGTGAATTTTTCTTACGCAACTGCTGCCTTTAGAAAGTGCCACACTGAAAATACTGATGCAGGTTAATTCTGCAGGAACAGAAGGAGTCTGAAAATTGCAAAGCACATCTCGAAATACAAGAAAAGCCAGTTTTCTTTGCATGAAAGCACTTTACAGGGGCTTCAGCTAAGCTTTGATGTGTCTGATTCACAGTTTATTTCCTTAGAGACATTTATCAGGAGAAATATACTTTTGTAGCAGAGAAAATACATACATCTCACATCCCATTTCTTCACCATCTCCAAAACAAACAGATCTTTGCATTGCCTTGTTCCATTAACTGCATTTAGCCTCTAGCGTCTCTCTTCCATGGTTTTACTTATTCTCGAGTTGGTCAGCAATAAATACGCTGTTATTAATCAAGCAGCACTGATGGAAAACTGGGAAAATGAGACTATGTTATTAAAGGGTGTGATTTTATCTTAAACCCTGGAATAAACCAGATTTCTCTTCAAGCTTTCTTCCAGAATCAGAAGGAAAATCTGGAAAACACTTTAAAATCTGACCTTCCACTTGGACAGTTTTTTACTTCCTAGCACCAAACAACAGCTGTTTCCCTCCCAAATGATGGGAAAGCAGCAGCCCACAACAACAACAACAACAACAAAAATAAACAGTGACAATAGTTTATTTTTTAAAACTTCATTTTTAACATAAATTTGCACTTTTGAATGGCTCAGTTTGGTAACATCTACACAACAGTTATCATTCTCAGGATGCTTAAATATTTGGATGTTGAGCTCAGTAACTGTGCAAAGCGCCAACTTCCCAATACTGTGATTCATCAGACACAAAAACGCTTTGACAGAATTTACACATAACTTAAACCCCAGCTGCATCCACCATTAACACAAGGTTCTAGTGCCCAGGATAATCCTTCTGCCTCCCCTGGTGAGCAGGCTGCGGTGATTCTAAACCCAGCATGAATTCCTCTGTATGTTCCTCCAGAGCAAGTATGGCCTTTCAGAGCAGACCCTGAAAATCAGGGAGACGTATCTGTGTCACGAACCACACTGCCATCTAGTGAAAATGCTCCAATTCGGCTTCTAAAATGAATTGAACGCTCGAATATGCCACAGATGGACCTCTGCGTCAAAATCTGCGCAGCTTGTGCCCTAAATGACAGGAGTTTTAAAGAAACCAAAATACTCTTGAACAATACTGAAATGTGTTGTACGCATGAAATCAAGATATAGGCAGATTATTAAATGTCTTGATTGAAAATACTACTTGGTACTTGTTTAACAGCAAGTCTTCCACCCACCTTCAAAGCTCCTTTGCTAGAAGCATCTGACAAGGTTCTGTAAACACACCACTATCATCTTTGCTTGAATTTACTCTCTGTTCACACAAAGTGGTTGTTTGGCTCAGGTTGCCAAGGGCTGCTTTGCAACAGAACATTACTTATGTTCAAGATGGGCTGCTTTTGGCTTTCATTGTGCTTGCTTTTTTTCATTTTGCTTCTTGGTAGAATGCAGAATTCTCCACACAGAATAAGCCATGATAATGATTCCTGCATGCAAAGCCAGGATGACAGCAAGATCAGCTTTGTCATAAAAATCTCTCTCAACTTTCTAGTGCAGAGGTAAGTGTGATGAGGACATTCTGATATTGATTTGAACTATCTCTGAGGACTGAAATATAAATTTCTTCAGCCCTCTGTGATTATTAACTACAAATTCTTTACAGTTCCAGTACACTTTGCTCTTAAACCTGTCAATATCCTTTATAAATAATATATTGCAAAGGCCACAGGAATTGTGCTAGTACTTTTCTCAAGGTCAGAGTGGGTCCACCACTGCTTAGCACATCCGAAAATTAGGTCTCCCCTTCTGACTGTTGAGCTTCTGTTGCAATTATGGGATAGTTTTCAAGATATCCTGGGTATAATCTACTATCCTGCTGTATTCTGGAGCCCGTAAACCAAGCAGGCTGAGATAATTGAAAGAAATAATCATCATTTATCCTTCTCTATTCATCTTCTTTGAATGTAAGGCTCACGCTTTACATACTGGTATTAACTACTTCATGACCTTCATTTTGGCAGATGGGATAAGGAAGACAAAATGCTGAAAGCGGGGAAATCAGAGAAAGAAGGCTAACATATGGAAAAAACAGAGCTAATACAAAATGGGAGCATGTCTCCCACTGAGCAATACTGGAATCGGCAATAAAACACTTCATAATTAACAGCAACTAAAGCTATACTTAGAGGATTAAATCTCTGGGTAGCCTGCATTTTTATGCCTAGCTTTCCTCTTGCCACCTGTGGAAATGCTAATACTGAAGGGTACGAGGGGAGGCTGAAAGAACAGTATCTCTTTGGTTTGGAGAAGTGAGGACTAAAGAGAGAACATGCTGCATTCTACGGCTACCTTACTGGTGGAAAGAGAGAAGATGGAGTTAGACATTTCAGAGGCATGGTGACGAGAACAGACACAACTGGGGATATGGGAAATTCTCTTAGCTGTTAACCATTTCTACCTTGGGAAGTGAACCAAATGAAAAATGCCATCAAGTGTCAGAATCATAGAATTGTTCAGGATGGAAACGACCTTTAAAACCATTGAGTCCAACTGCTAACCCAGCAGTACCAAGGCCACCACTAAACCATGCACTTCCAAGGGATGGTGACTCCACCACTTCCCTGGGCACTCTGTTCCAGTGCTTGACAACCCTTTTGGTGAAGAAATATTTCCTAATATCCAATCTAAACCTCCCCTAGTGCAACTTGAGGCGATTTTCTCTTGTCCTATCGCTTGTTACTTGGGAGAAGGCACTGACCCCTACTTTGCTACAACTTCCCTTCAGGTAGCTGTAGAAAGCGATAGATCATCCCTGAGCCTCCTTTTGTCCAGGCTAAGTTCTCTCAGCTGCTCCTCATCACACTTGCACTCCAGATTCTCTACCAGCTTCGTTGTTTTTCTCTGGACACACTCCAGCAAGGTCTGTCTTGCAGTGAAAGGCCCAGAACTGACAACAGGATTTGACATGCGGCCTCACCCACGCCAAGTACAGGAGGATGCCCACTTCACTGGCCCTGCTGGCCGCACTCTGTGGGATACAAGCCAGGATGCTGTTTGCCTTGGCCACCTGGGCACACCCTGGCTCACATTCAGCTGGCTGTCCTTTGCCCACAGATGAAACTCACAGTGTAGTAGGAAAGTGCAAGCATGAAACAGATTCCATTTTTTGCCCAACTCTCAAAAGTTCTACTTGGCACAAACCTGGAAAATAATTTTCAAATGTTTTAAACTACTTATGAAGTTAATTCCTTTACCAAGGACCCAAACTAGTGCCAAGCACCTGGATTTTTTTCTTTTGTTGATTACTATGCAAATAAACTTTGCCACAGTTTACCAAAACTCCTCATTTACTAGAAAATGTAGTGATTAGTATCAAGAAGGCCACTCATTCAAAACAATGTTTTTCTGCAGAAGAACATCATCCTTTGAGATCACAGTTGTCTCAAAAGTCCTGATTTTTCTGAAAGGATGATTCTCTATAAAAATACACCTCCATTGCTGCGCAATGCCTTAAAGTTATAAAGTTATTGCTATCTCCAGGGACTGGTATAGAGAACAGAACAAAAAAGAAAGTTAAATTTTGCTAATCACACATGATGGACTGTAAGACAACATCTGGGCCTATAACATGGATTTTAAAGCCAAGGGGAATCTATCGGTTTCCACTGTTGATTCTAAAACCATCAATCTGCATTTCTAGCCAGCTTTTCTACAGGTGATCTGTACTTTTAGATCCAGTTTATACTTTGGTTTTGTGGGGGTTTTTATCTGCATTGTTGCCACGCAGCATTACTATTTGTAGACCACATGTCACTGAGTGCTCTTTGGCCAGAGGCATTAAGACCTTCTGTGCCCTATGTTCACAGCTGCATCACTGCCTCCAGCTTCATCTCCAAGAAGAAATGCTTATTAAATTATTGTCACATGCTGCTACTCTTGTGCTTCACAGAGGCTGGCCAGAAGACTAGAGAGAAGATTTGCTTTCCCCTGACTCTTCAGGCTCCTCAAAGCTGAAATGTAGTTTGCTCAGAAAAGATGCATGGACCATGTAGGCCCCTGCATAAAGGAGTAATTCTTACAGAAGTACACAATCACGAGGGTGGCTATTGGCCTCTGAGTGATGTTCACAAGCATGGAAGCAGCTGGAGAGGTTTTGTCCATACTCTGTAATTATAGACTGAAGGAAAACAGAAATGTAGCCTGGTACAGGGAGCTGCAGCAAGAGGTTTCACATCTTTCCTCTATTCCTGAGGAAGAATGACCAAGCTGGAATTGATTTATATAGGGTCATCACAGCACAAAAGTCAGGAACAGAAATGGCTTGAATCAGCTTCATAGCACCTTGCTGCTGTGCACTGGATAAGCTTACGAACAGGAGACAGGCAAGCTGAGAATATATATAACTGCTGTAAGTCCCCTTTGCTCAGTCACCAGTAACTGGAATCAAAACTAACCAAAATAGCAGTGAACAGGAAAATACTTTCTGTACTAATTTTTAGTCTTCTGTTTGTTTCCTACAACAATAGTGAGGGTTTCTGAAAGGTCTGTATTTATCTGGTCAGTACTTTCTCTTTTAAGACATTGTGACCTACATACAGACATGAACCAAATGAAAAATTAAAGAGAAAGAGAGCTTTACGTGACATGCTTGGCTGAGGCAGCTCTGGAGTTGCTGTAGCCTCTGTATTATTTTTTCACACAGGGTATGAGTTTATATAATTTATTTTCTCCACTCTCATGATGAATGTTCAAATACCTCTCAAAATAATAAAATTGAGAGTTTACCCACTGAAGGTGGCACTGATGGACACACTTTTGCCAATGTTGTTATCCTGATTCTAAAAGATATCCCTAACCCTAGAGTTATCCTTCTGTCTGAAATAAAACACATGACTGAGGCACATAAGGAAGTCACTGTAAGTTAACATGTTATCACTGAGGCACGTACTGTACGCCACAGATGTATTGATGTACGGGTTCCCTTAGCTGCTTGCTAACAAGCAGCACATGTTAGCTTAAATCATTTTCACCAAGACACTTTGATGAGGTTTGGATGGTGCAAGAAATTACTCTAGGGATATGGAATCCAACCCCTGCCATAACTTACATTTAAATCAAGATGGGTAGGATCATTACCACCTGATGACTGTTCATTAAGTCTGGCTGAGATAAATTTGGTAGTCAGTTCAACTCCCAGCGGCTGGAGAGCTGCTGCAAACTGATTTCATAGCACAAATGTCAACTTCATTTGGAATAACTCAGGCTATGAACTGATCTCTGGATCCCTGGCTGGAAGCAGAGCTGTCCTGCTGTTCCACAACAGGCAATTCACTACCACAGCTAGCACCGTTTTGACAAACTTAAAAAATAATCAAGACCTGAACTGCCCTGAAGGATTCTCTGCTGCGCGATTTCTCCGTGCAGGTGAGGGCTGGATCTCCTCAGTGTAGCAAGGGGCCTCTCAGGGCTTGAGATATACCTCCACACTGGGTATAAACAAAGATGTGCAGATCCCACTGCTGTCTGTCTGGCACCTTCACCACCCCTACGTTACTCAGCAGTTAGAGAAACAACAGGCATTTCAGCATAGTGATGGAAAAGCAGCTGGCTGGAGGATTAGGGAATACAAAGAAGCAATTATACTATTATGGCTATCAGACAAGCCCACATCACTCTTACTTGTGCTTGGGGGTGCAAGGCCAGCTCATATCCACCTTAGCTGCTGATTGTTTTCTTGACAGAAATTGCTCCCTAAACAGTCATGTTCAGTGATTATTTGTCTCCTTCCTTCTTCCCCTGATTACAGCCAGACTGGGATATCCCTGATCCGCATAGAAATGAATATTTTAAAAGTCAGTGCTGTCCTCAAAGGGGCTTGTGCACCATTAGGTCTTCAGATTTACTGCACTAGCAAAGAACAGTGGAGTAATGAGGTAGCAGCAATAGGCTACAAATGAGGAGAAAAGAACTGAAAGAAAAAGATTTTTGTCTCAGTATATACCTGACTGTAAATTAAAATTATCATCGAGGTCCTGCCTTTATATAAGAAATTTTCAGCAAATTTTGTAACCACACTCTGTATTACAGTAGTTCTTCTTGATTCTTGACTCAGGACATGCACTGTATATTGCCTATGATCAGTCAGAAAGCACTACTATCAAACAAAAACGCATATTTAAACGTAACTTTTGATGTATTACTGGTTTGCACCAGGTTCTCCTGTTTTCTAGATCTCTGCATGAGTTTTCCCACAGCTAACAGCAAAATAATAACTATTCCCTGTGGTCTATGACAGTAGCACAGATTTTTCCCAGAACTCTTGAGAAAGCACAGTTATTAATTGCAGTGTGTGTACCCAGGCTGATACAGTTGGCAACACAAATGCTAATGAATGCAAGGAATTGTATCACAGTCTCATCACCTGCCCTCAGTAAGCCCACTGCCTATTTACATGCTGTTAATTAACACAGTCTCCCCTCAGAACAATGTTCAAGTCCAAGCCATAGCTCAAACATGTTCCCTTCTGGATGTATTGCTTTACATTAATCCAAACCCAATCCCATAACATAAGTATTGGTCCATTTTTCCTCCCCATTCATAGGCTCTCAAACCTCTCTCCTGGTCATTCACCAGCTCTAATAAGAGCCCTGAAATCAGTTATATTCAACCTTAACTCACTGGGTGGACCTTCTAAAGCTTTGTGGTTGCTTTATGCCTAGAATGACTGTCTTTACTTGCTTAGCTCTCTGAATTGACTTATTTTTTTCTATCATTTGGGAATGATTCAAGAGCTTATTCTGGCTTGACCAGCTCTGACTCACCCTGGCTGACTTCAGAAATTAGAATAAAATTGAGATTGTTGTAGAAAAAGCAAATCTACAGTCAAATTGTAACTACAATCTCTCTGCTGATGCAACAAAGAATTCCTGGCTTCCAATCTGAGTGTAGAAGCCATATTTGCCTGGTCTATCACTGGTCCAAGCTTGCATCAATCAGCCAATTTGATTTTATTCTGAAGGAAAAAATACAGGGAGTATCATGAATTCCTTTTACACAAAAATTATGCCATAGAGGACAAAAAAAACACTTGCAGTTCTAAAAATTTCACTGCACCATAGTAAGAAACCCATTCATGCATCTATGTGAACCCATGATGAAAAAAGAGAAATAGTGTCAAATTTCCCCCATTCCAATGTATTAAAATAGGCATCATTGCTTTGAATTATAAAATTGTTTCAATACAGTGGCTTAAACAAGTATTTAAAACTTTCATATTTCATACAGGAGACAGTAGCAAAGTCTGTTCTGTGCCTGCAAGCACAGCATAGGTCATGTTGGGAAATATGAGTAAGGGACACTGTCAGGTGGAAAACATTGGGAAAAATTCCATGGGCTTTACAGGTTGCAGCATGAAATTCAAGGTGCATTTCAGGACACTTTGGTCACTCAAATGGACGCCAAAGCCAAACAAACTGACCACCCTCAGACATACACTAGATTGAAGTAGAGGAACTGGTGATAGAACATTCAGCAAACCTAACATCTAACTGACACAGAAATCAATGATATGCAGGTGAAAGTAACACTAAATGCCAGTGGTGCTCCAACATTAATTATCTAGAGTGCAGATCTCAAAACCATAGAATGAACCTTGTACGAAGGGCAGATTGCTTGGAAGCAGTGTTGCAGTTTTAAAACATACTCAGTCTTTCCCCCACAACAAACAGAACGACAAGTTACATTTTGTTTTTTTAACAATTTTCCCTCTCTTTTTATTCCATTACTTAGGTTGAGCCTAACTAGAGGAATCCTATAATCTTGCAAAAAAGCATTCATTAATGTGTCTTCCCTTTTCAGAATGAGGTATCCATATTGCAGTTTAATTTCTGTATTTTCAAACTAATAGAAACTATATTGGCAAAAATGCATTTTAAAATCAGTTTTCAATGGTTTTGCATCCTAACTATGCCTACTAGAAGCATGAAGCAAAACCCACCACACTTCTAACCAACCATTCCAGTGAATGGAAATAAATTTAGGCTGGCAAAGGTACCTTTTCCAAGCGGAGTACATACTATTCAGTGTGATGGCTTTAGCTGTGGCAGGGAAGGAACTCCATCTGTTAAAAACAACTGCTCTACAGCTACATCAGTATCTCGGTGGTACTGCACACTCGGCCCTTATTCTGTGATAAACTCCACATGAGGAATTTGATTAGTAGAACTACAGAGAAGCACAGCATAGTTACACCAACATATTTCCTCACAAGAATGGTGAAACAATTGCTGAAGACTTGCATTATTCTTTTTCTTATTTGCTGAGGGGTGAGAGGAAGAGTTTCTGTTGGACAACTCTAGAAATAAGAGAACTGGGTTTATAAAAGGAACTAATACTGCATCATCCTTCATATGTAACTCAAAATCAGATAGTAGTGCTATTAGCCTAGTGAGACAGCATTGTGTGTTTAAATATTCTGCACTATTTTAATGCATTTTACTACAATTTAAGAATCTGCAGTACCTACAATTCAAGTTTCCTTCCCTAAAGCAGGCATATTACTTTACTCCACTACTTAATTCTCTACTATTTAAATTAGCCAGTAACAAAACAAAGAAGTGTGGCAACATTGAGCAACTGCCTAGAAAATACACTGTTATATTCTTTAATTACAGTATTGAAACTCCTAGCCTACAGATACCACAAGATACTTGGTAGAAAGTACTACACAGCCTCAGCAGATTTCACACTGAAAAGCTGACATTAACCAGGCAGAAAAAAAACAAAAAAGACAGGACTCTGGTACATGACAAAACCACAAGCATTCCTGATAACCTCAACAATATAAAAACTGGGCTTTTGCAGCTTTAGAAAGTCACTTGACCAATGAAAGAATTGCAAAAATCTGGAGAACCACATTCCAGCTTTCTGACAGAGGCACATTCACAATGACCTGAATTCAGCCTGGCTGTGAGGCTCCACGGGCTGCACACAGCTCTGGAGAACTGCGTCATGTGGGTAAAAACATTCTATGAGACGACACCACTTCCTGCTTAGGTCCTTGCACTGCCTTTAATGCAACAGTTCAGATTTCATTGAAATGCTCTGGTAACCCTGCTCAATGTCCCAAAATTGCCTGTCAGATTCCTGCTAACAAAACAAGCCTCTCTGATATGAACAAGAACCCAGTTCTGCATATTGGGCTTTGGTGAAACTTCCATCAACTTCAACTGTCAAGTAGAACACAATCATGACAAACAACAAATGCAGCAGCTCAAGATCCAGCCACTCTTATCTTACAGAATGCAGTTAAAAGGAACAATGTTTTGCAAGTTTTCAAGATCAGTTCTAATGACATACATCATCTGCCTTTACAGTTGCCAATAGATAGATATGCAGAAGTCATGACTAAACACAGGAAGGATGACACAGTAACACAGATGTTATTATACTTTGGCATTTGCAATTTTATGGACTTGTCTGTGACACGACCAAGGAAAAGAATTTCCATTCTGAGGGAGTCACTCCAAATTTAGATTCCCAAAACTTTCGGACAAGCAACATTTACTATCTGGCAAACTTTTTCCACTGACTGCCACGTGTCCTTATCATTGACAGGACAATCAAGTCTCTTACGTTA
Source organism: Psilopsiagon aurifrons (assembly GCA_025447955.1). Taxonomy (NCBI): domain Eukaryota; kingdom Metazoa; phylum Chordata; class Aves; order Psittaciformes; family Psittacidae; genus Psilopsiagon; species Psilopsiagon aurifrons. The sequence goes on along the minus strand of JAOEHY010040315.1, from coordinate 12,633 downwards.
ATCATCTCTGACATGGGTTTGTGGACCTGCTGCCCAGCATAAACCACAGTGGTTTATTGATCGCAGTATCAAAACCACTGCCTTCTTTGTTTTGGAGATGATGCAAGGAATATTTTTTCTACAGCTATAAGGCTTGAGTTAAAGGGAGTCTCTTTAGCACAATACAATTTCCCAACCATTGATAATCAAGCACACCCTTGAAAGATAACAAAGCAAGCTCTTAGCTTGAAGAATTCTTCCTCTTGACTGCAAACCAATTGCAAATAGTGTTTTCTCAGGGTTAGAAGTTACAAGATAACCTCTGAAGAGCAATTAAGAAGTGAGCTGACTTTATCAAAGGAAGTGAACTGCCAAGGACCATGCTGGGTAGTGCTGATGAGCTCTGACAGAACAACAGGCTGAGCCCGAATAGTCCATAAATTGATCCTACTTGGAATTAGATTAGGTAATGGTAAGAAAACAAGCATATCAGATATGCATAAAATACAGGTGATACACTTTGTTTTGAAATACATTTAGCACAACAGGTTCTACAACTTAAAGTCCACAAGAAAACAGCATGAGACACCTATGAGAATAAAGATCTGTAAGAGAACACATGATGTATTGAAAAGAGCAAAATGGCTTAAGATCTAGAAAGAACTAGTGCTCAGAAGTGCAGATATCTTAGTAACCAGGACCTAACATTCACATTATCATTTCACTGTGTTAATGATTGACCTCTGCAGTCTTGTGGCCAGACTGTCTTTTAAGTGCTCTTATTTCAGGGAGCACTAAAGTCACTGCATGCCAAGCATATTTTGCTGTCAGTGTGCAGGGCAATGTTTGTGTCCTGAAAACAGTATAGCATTTTCTTTCTTGCATACTTAATGTTTATGGAGTTCTAGCAAAGAAAAGTCTCTACAACTTTAGGCTAACCAAGCCTTGTTAGACAGTGGTACAAATACAAAACTGCTGATGGAATTAAGGTACACGACAACATAATGTTATAGCATAGCTATTTTGTCGCGTACCTTAATTCCATCACCTTCCTTAGGTGAAGGAAGGTATTTCCCACCTGAAACTTCAAGTACCACACATTTCTTGATCCAAATGAAGAGCTGTTCAGCACATAGGAGAGAAATTATGAGATTAACTTCCCTGTTAAAGATGAGGTGAGATGACAGTACTCAGCTCCAGCTGCTCAATTCTATACACATGTCCTTAGACTACTGACAAGATGGCAACACTGTCCTCAGCTAGTTCGCATTTTAGGGGAGGAGGTGAAGGGTGAGAAGGACCTTAATTTCAATAGCTAAAAATCTGAACTGCCTTCCAAAGAAAGTAGAGACATAAGGACACAATAACTCTCCTCTTCCACCCTCCTCCCCAGAAGGTTACTGAGAGCAATCTCTCTAGTTTATTTCCCTATATATTCCCCCTCAATACCTGTGATATTTTAAAATTAATAATAAACTTGTCATCATTATTATTAAACACTTGTGATCGTTCATTATTTTTATCAAGAATGCAGAAATACAAAGAGGAGACAGGGACACATACAATCTGAGGTATATTTTCAAGATCAGAGGAGCTGAAAATGCTTGTTTGTGATGATAGAATTTCTTGACTTGGTAAACTGTGCACGTCAGATGGGGCCTGAGAAAGTAAACGGGTGGATAAAAGGGAACTCTGTGGAAAGACTGAAAGGGAAAAGAAACAGACAAAGTAGGAATGAGCACCAACTCTATGGCAAAATGGTATTGGAAAAAAAAAAAAAACAACCAAAAATCACCAGGAAAAAAACAAAACAAAACAAAAATGGCATTAAAAATTACTAACTGCAAGTTTTCATTCTAATTTTAGTCAGAGAGCAGAGCATCTGATAGAGTTGAAATGTACACATAAGGTACAGAGACATTAGCATACACAAAAGGGCTTTGACCTCTCCAACTGTTGTCAGTGCTTTTGTGTGTGTGTGTTTGCAGATACTGCAAAAGACAAATTCATCCTCAGTGTAACTGGATTCAAAAGTCAGTGGAATTAGAAATTAATGTCACCCTGAATATCTTTATATTGATGTGATTACATAGTATGGGAAGATTCCAGGTCAGAGTGGCTCCCCACACCCCCATGAGAACTGCAGACCTTAGCGTCAGCTGGGGTATTTTTGTTAGTGTGCTTTGTTGTGGTGTTTTGGTTGGAGTTTGTTTTTTTAATTGTTATTTTGGTTTTTAAACTGAGAGCTTAACTGGATGGCATGGCCATGCTTTCAGTACTTTCATTTGGCCTTTTGAAGTGAGAGGGAAAAGCTTGAAAATCTTGCGTATATTGTCATTTATGCCACATCTCTCTCCTTTGAACAGTTTCAAAACGGTACCACAAGAGGCAGAAAGAACAGTGCAGAATCCTGGGCTCCACAATGTCTCCTTTTTATGACTTTCAAAACATCAGATGGTCAGTAGATGGCAAACTGAAAAGAAGATCCAATTACAAAACATACCATATAATCAACAGAAGGATGTGAGACAGAAGTTACTTGTTCTTATTCAGGTAAACCATGAAGTCAAGGTGACTTGAAGAGGGACTGACAATTGTAAGCATGCTTTTGAAATCTGTCTAGAAAATCCTAGTATTAACTTGTTCAGTTTTGTTGACCTTACTGCAGTGCTTAGATCTGATGCATATCCAATCCATACAGAATAGTAGCACATAAGGCAATGCCTGGCTGGAAAACACATTTGCCTTCACCAGCCATTTTACTGAAATACATTCAGTTGGTGTTCAAACTAATTAGTAAGGAAGCTGAAAGTGTTAGTAACTCTTAATTTGAGGAGAAAAATTAATCTTTAATTTATGGAATAACTAGATGCATCTGAAAGACTAATTATCTTGTTACTCTGCCTTTGTCAAGGATAACATTTAGCATTTACACAGTACTATTCATCTATTCATCCTCAAGTTGTTTTTAAACATTCATTATTAGTAAACCACATTACACTTCAGTGAATTAAAAGTTATTGTCCATATTTCACAACCAGCGAAGCTGAGGCTACAAAAAAGTGACAGAGAAGGACACAGTATAAGAGATGAGTTAGCAACTGCTTGCTTCAGCTTGGGAAGTACAATGGCTCCAAATGATTATTAGTCAATTCTATTTCCTCTGTTGTCCTATCCTCTTAAGCTCTGGCAGCACAAAAAACTAAATGAGAATAGGCTATGTAGGACTGCCACTTCCGTAAGGAATTATGGTCAGTATTGTACCATTCCTGCTATTTCTATTTGACATGAGATTTATCCCCAGGGAACACAGGTAGGGAGAAGCCACACCTCAACAGTTGTAAATTCTCTTGACCTTGAGGTCAACAGTTTGTCAACAGATGTAGAAAGAATAACCTCAGAAAAAACTACTGTGTTCCCACAACCAAGGAACAGAAGAGTTGCTTTGACATACTATTTAAGACTAAAGCGACATGTAATTTGCTCAGAACACTTCTATGAGAAATACTAAATTAATTACCATGCTAACTTACCTATATTTGAGTTTAGACCTTCAAGTTTATCCTAGCTCCAGTGATAATGTGTCCAAATGCTGACAAATGAGATAAATTGCATATCCCATGTCATCAATGCATTACAGGCACGTCAGTAGCATATGAGTTTCAACCCATAGCCTAAAACAAGCCAGCTTGAACATTATACTCATTAATTTGAGATGGGTATCTTTTGCTTGGGAAGCAGGCAGGGATCAGGATAGGAACAATACTGCAGTTAAAATATGGGCTGGAGAATAAAATCCAACACACTCACAGGTGAAGAAATAGTCTTTCTGATACTGGAAGAAAAGCTGCATAGTTATTTGTACCATAGTGGCAGGTAAAGGTAACAATCAGAGTTGGGCCCAACTGTTTTGTGCTCTAATAATCAACATACAAAGAGACCTCCATTTGCCTTGCAATTTGCATTTTGGAAAGTACTTTAATCTGAAGAAAAATTAAAAAAATACAAATGAAACGAACCAAACAAAAACCCGTACCTAAACCCCCCAAACCAAGCCAAATGAACAAACAAAAAAGCCCCAAACAACCTCGGCAATACACTGCCCAAAAAAAAGTTTCCACCTCTGTGCTCCTGTTTGGTAGCTTGTGTTAAACTGAAGTGAGATGCATTTGTGGAGCAGCTCTTAAGCTCAAGGGGCAAGTGCAGTACATTCCTGGGGAAAAGAACAATGCTACTGCCTGCTTAAGTTGTGCATTTCCGTGGAAAACAAAAGCTAATAAAGTTCATGTCATTCATACACAAGTGCATCACAGGATTCCATTTAACTGCCAGAAAGAAACTAGGTCTTTGATGCTCAGCAGACATGAACTGAAGTCATGGATTTAAGAGAGGCGTTCCTGCCTCCAGCAGCTACATGAACACCGTAGTGTTTACACCACTGTCAAGGATTTGTCATATGACTATGGAGAAAAAACAATTACAAATTTGCAAAATTAGCATCTGCTTTGGACATTAAGGATTTTTACTAATTGACTGAAAGTCTGTTTTCAAAGGCCCTAAATGCCTATAAAGACATTCTAGCAAATGGGTTTAATTCCTACCCTGAAGGAATGATGTGCTCATCCATCACACATTAGAATATATTTTATATTTTCATGTCAGTGCTTTAACAGAGGGACATAAAATGTTTCTTATCTTCTGCGTACCCAATGCAGTAACAGTTATGAAGAGGAAATAATTAGAGGACTTATTCATGTGCTTTTTCATATACAAAAAAACCTCAACACTCATCTTCAAAGGTGCTTTTTCATATACAAAAAAACCTCAACACTCATCTTCAAAGGAAGGTGTATCCTATTTCGCTCAGCAAACAAGCACACTGTACACAACTTAAGGGTAAATGTTCACATATTCTACTCTAACTTCATAATACTGTACATAGCAATGCCTGTGTTCAACACCAAAAATTATTTTTGGGAAAGGTTTAGGAATGGCAGAGAAAATCCTGAGAAACCTTTCAACAGTACTTTCACTTTGTGCAATTTGGTCCCTTCCTAACAAAAACATTTTAGAACAGTTATGATTAAGCACAAACAACTTCCAGCAGCTTAAGAGATTGAAAGCAGCCAGCTGAGCCACTGCACGAGACGTTGGATCTTAGTCCTTCTGTGCCGCAAAATAAATAGTAGCTTACACAGCAGTAAAACACATCCCCTTGTGAGGACTTCTTCTAGAAGGCCTCTTTCTTGTAGAAGAGAAACAGCGTTTAAAAGCAAGTGTTCTGTCTCTTCCTTGAGTGGATTCATAGCAGCTGCTACAGTTTTTTGAGTTACACACTGGGCAACGTGTTAAAAAGCACTGTTACTTAATTATATGCTCATATAATTTACAAGTGAAGTTTACAAGTCCCAGATGAATTAGGTACTATATGGGCTTAGGGGGAAAAAAAAAAAAAAAAGGAAAAAAAGAAAAAAAAGAACTGGAAATCAAAAGGGACAAGTGAAACTCTGAATCTTCCTTCCAACTTGCGTATCAAAGTGCTTTTTTTCCCCACCTCAGTTCAGTCATAGACAAAAGAAAACTTCTTCAATACTCAGTGTTAGATTACCTAAGAAAGAATAATAAAGTGGCAGGTATGTCCTACTGAAAATGTTTTCTGCTCAGGACAAATCTTACACAGGAAGAAAAAGAATAAAATCTGAAGGAAACCAATGTTCAGTTTCCCTAGATCAGTAACACAGTCGATCAGTAACACAGTCCCCAGGTGTGCCGATTTGGTACTAAGGGACACCCAGAACAATACACTAGCTAAAGTTCTGCTTTTTGCAAAGCACAGAAAATGCAGAACACATTATTTTAGAACTGGAAAATTAAACTTTCCTAAAACCATCAAGGAAAATTTATGAAAAATCATTACTTACAGAACACTTCTATAAGTAATATTCAAGTCTGATTAAAATAATGTAAGCAGTTCAATTCCTAAAGAGTCAGAAATTGCATTATGTTTCATATAAGCCCTGAAAATATAAATATTTTTTTAGCTATGAAGTTACTCAGAGCCCAAGGCCTCTATGTTTTTGAAATACGCTTAGCCTTAGCATCAAAATCAAGGCAAAATGAAACTGGATCCCTGAATAGAATGGTTACTTACTGCCCAAAGAGACACTTGTTAACATATGTAGAACTGTTCTTACATCTTGAGAATATGGCAGTACAGGTGATAACCACAATTTCAATGTTTCAACTATGAAACTTAAGTTCCTGAATAGTCAAAAGGACAGGTCACTTCAGAGGTAGCTTAGCATCCCCTTCTGAACCACTGTCCTGAGGGTGATTCCTTCCTTTACTAAAAGAGCTCCTAAACTGTCAATTTAATCTGGCACTTAAATTAGGCCATGTAAATATCTCTGTATATACCTAAACCACTACTGAAAATGAACTTTCTTAGCAATTTAAGCTCATGTTAACCACCTCGTCTGTCACAACAGAGCGACAGAATACTTGCCCTGCCTGCTGTGCTTGACGAAGAGGTGACCAGCCCAGCTGCCAGGCAGGTTCATAATTCCAGTAAGAAGGTCACATTTTAGCTTAATTTTTGTTTACTGGGTCTCCAAGACTCAATAAAATTGATTGTTCTAGCTGGGTACTACAAAATGTAACATATAAATGAATGAATTTGTTACAACCCCCCTAACATTTAGTACTGAAAATAAGTAATTGTGAAGAGAACTCACATATACATGTGAGAAAAGGACTGGCACTTCATCTACAAAGAAGCAGTTATAATCAATAAGTTCATCATTTAATAACAATGATTATTGTATAAGAGACACTATAAACCTAGGTTTCAGAATGTGATAACTTTATTCTTTAAAATTTCTACTAAACTATTGAAAGATCTTTCAATAGACAGTTATAATGTATGCATGCAAAACTAGAGATAAGGGTTTAGATGCCAAAATATGAAACAATAATAATATTAGCAATTTTGCATCTTCAAAGTCATTTTATCTGAATGGAAAAATATGTGGAGATATACTGTAGATGCCAGCAGTACCTACAGATGCACACATTTCAGAAGAATGGAGAAATCAGACAAGACAAGAAACAGCTCTAGACTCAAATTTCTTTAAAATGATAAAGCGTGAGACATGTCAGCAGTGTGCTAATGTCACTGCTTTGCCCCAAGGGCTCACTTATAGCTGCAAATTTTCTTTAAGCATCCCCCAGCTATTGGAGATTGACTGAAGTCAATTCTCCATTCTGGGGCACATGTGCATGCAGTGAGATTTTACAAATCCTTTAATGATCATTTATAAACCTAACAAATGAATTCTACATTCATATTGCTTCAAAAATCAGTTACCAAACACTTCAGGGAGGAATTATTATTTTTTACTTCCATACCAATTTTCTATAATAAATCAATAATGAAGTTTCAAAATAGCTTAAATGTAATTAACAATTGTTTTAAGAGCATCACTTTCCTAACATTACAGAAGCAGTGAGTCTGCAGCACATCCAAGACCCAATCTTTACTTTCTGATTGCTTGCTTATACTTCTGCATTGCTTACATATATTGCCTTTTGTTAACTGCACTTTCTTTTTAAATAGGAAAGCCTTGAAAATGTTACAACAATAGCAGATCAAACACTGAATAACATTAAAATGGATTTATTAACACAGCATAAAACCCTGAGGTTTTTGTGAGACTTTGCTTCTCCTAGGGGTCACAGAAGCAGATTACTCAGTGAGCTATTGCCACAATGATTCTGAATGACACAGGCAGAAAAGCAGGATGATTCCCATAGCACACTATTTCTTGGTGTTGTTGCAAAGACCCAGGAAAGACTGGAGCTATTGGATGTATATAAACCACAATATCTTTTATGACAGGAGTTACAAAGTCACAGCAAGGTTGTCAGAACTTCAGATTGTAAAGCTCTAATCTAAAATTCTTACACCCTGGTCTAAATATCAGGAAAAGTATCTACAATCCTACCAAGACACTATAAGCACTCCCTTTAAATCCACAAACTATTTTATAGCTTTCATATGCCTATTCTAAGACAGATCAGTCACGGCATGAACAGGCGTAGTGATCTCACACATATTCAGCTAGCTTGGATATCTGCAACACCACAAATTCCAACTGCTAAGTAATTACCAGGGTGCAGCCTGCTCTGAGGACTGCTATCATAGTTTCTGTTACTGGGAGCTAAATCAGCTCCAAGGAAGCTATTTGTAGCTATGCTGCAATCACACACGTTGGCTTCACTGCAACCCTGATGACACTCCATTTATGTATATTGTTCCATTACAATCTTGCATTTTGTGTTGGCTCTTTCATGGTAATGCCCTTCTATAGAACTTCGTGCCCAGAGAATGACATTACCACTGTACATCATCTTCAATGATACATACCCTAACCCAATGCACTAATTAACTGAAGTACACATACATACCGTGATTACTTACAGATGTCAAAATCTTCCACTCATAGTTAAGTCAATGCAATAATATGCTTTGGTCATGACTGAACAAATCAGTATCACAAATACGGAGAAGCAAACAAGTCTGCAGACCCGATCCTTACTGCATCCCAGCTTACACAGAGGAACAATTCTTTTACCCATCTATACCCAGGCATACAGATACGATTGTATCTGCTTCTTACAGGCATCATGCAAGCACATCACGTCATTCACTCACTCAGCCCAAATTTCCTACAACTTCTTCAGCTACCCAACCTGTCAATATTTTGTTAACACATCTTCATAGAGCTTTGCATTTTTCCTGCCTCCAGGTTAATAATTTTGGTTGCTTCAATTGTACCTGTTCCTCTCTCAAATCCAGTTTCTTATTTCTACTTCTGTCCTTTCTGCCACTTGCTGAACACATGGAGACTTATTTTAATCTACAGCAAGTGGGTTAGTAAAATTTCTTTCATTAACTTCATTTTATTTTGGTAGTTTCTAAAGCTTCCAGGTTAGAAACAAGGCCCCAACTATGCCAATCACTATACAAACCAGCCACAGAAAGACAAACCCTATCCTAAAGAGATTACAGGCTGTATTTAAAATAAACTGAAATTAAATGGTCATGAAAGGAATTTGGGATGAAAAAAGATTATATAGCTAATGCTTTTTTGTTTAACTTACTAGTCTCATCCTGCATCTACATGCCTTTTGTTAGCATACTTTCATTTATGAAAGTAGTACCTATGGTACTACATTTCTGTTGGCCATAAGAGTGGTATATAAATGTCCCTATTTACCTTTTTAAAAAAACACATACAGCACCTTTCAAGATTCAAATTGAACTACAAAAGAGCTGTTTACATTCTATTTTAAGACACCCTGCCCCCAGTAGCTTAAATTGCTTTTGTCAAGCACATAATCTCTTTTGTTTTCTCAATGAAACAATTGAGAATGTTAAGAAGCCATAGACCAAGATTTGTTTCCTATGCTGATAAGGATTGCCAGGGATTCCAGCAGATGTAAAAGATGTTAGTTAGCATTTTAACAGACTGACATAAGCAACACCTGCTGAAAAGCAAGGTAGATTTCAGTAAGCACTAACCTGGCAGAAGTTTTGCAAGTGGAAATCTTCCATTTTACGCCTACCCTGTATCTAAGTATGAACTTAACATAACAAAAAGCCTGCTGGGCTGAGCTATTGGATCGTAATGTCCCATCAGCTCAAGGGCGGAGTAGTCTCTTTGTATTATTTGGCAATTTCTTGTAAGCTCAGAATTTACTACCATTATTCAACGCCGTGGCACAGCAGCACCAGAGAAATTAACTGTGGCTAACTGAACTGACCAACCAGCACAATTAAAATCACCAACCTTACAAAGTATCTACATGAGCCACGCTGGTTTATATAAAAGGCATGACAGTTCTGGCCTCCCTTGGGGGAAAGCTGTCTGGCAACTTTGCTTCTGCAAACTCATGTCTGAGTGCAAGTGTTTGTAAGCTTCTGAAATACAGTACCACATCTCCTGAGTAAAAAATGATTACAAAAAATTAGAATACGTGACAATACATACCTCCGTACCCTGCCAGCCCTTCCAGCTAATGTTATGCCTATGCCTCAAAATATTAGTACTGGGATGAACAAATAGATTATTACTAGTGTAAGACAGCAATAAGGAAAACAGCATTTGAGCAGATGACTGAGACAAGGAGGCACCAATTGTAGTAAGTTCTGGGTAAGGCTGGGTTTGGTGGCTTTGTAATGGAAAATAACTGGTGTTTGAAGGTAGTTGACATAGTTTTGGGCCCTTAGGACCTTGGTACAAAAAGTGTGGGAAAAACAATAGAAAAACAGGACCTAGGGATGGGGAGTGTCTGGAACTAGCAGATGTCCAGGATGGGCACAGTTAATCTGGTTGATGGGTGGAGGGGCAAGATGATTGCTATGTTAATGAACCCATTAAGCTGGTGTAGACATCTACTGGGGAGTATCCCAGACTAGCAGATGTCCAGGATGGGAGCAGTTAAACTAACTGATAAGTATAAGGACAGGATGATTGCTATGTCTGTAATGTTAATTAAGCTGGTGCTTCAAAGACTACCAGCAGTTATGAAGATTGTTGGAAGAAGTAAACAACTCTCAGAGACCACCACCACATTTTTGTATGTATGAGGGAAACTTTCTGGAAAATGATGTAATTCATGTGTAGCCTCATGAATATGTATGTATGCTCAAGTGACTATATATAAGGATGGCCTGTGTGACAATAAGGTGATGCACTTTAGGAGGAGCTATCCTCCTTGTCTCCCGGAGCCCCAGTAAAGAATACCTGCTTGTCAACTAGAAAACTTTGTTGGTGAGTTTGTTCCTGGAGTCTTCTCCGAATCATGACCATACCTCTAATGGGCAGAACAGTCCTGTGCATGCAGAGTGTGTTTTGGTCTGTTGAAATACAGTTGGAATACCTCCAAGCACAGTGAGGTTCTTTGTGTAGGAGAGCAACGTAAAAACAGTTCTGGTGTTACATATGAGCTGTCCTCACTAATGCTTTTCTTTAATCTGTCCTAGAACTCATCTGAGTAAGGTAAGAAGTTTCTGGGAAACAAATCACCATTTTCTACATGTCATATGTGTCATAATTGCACAGAACAAAAATAAATAAATAATGTCAGGAAAGAAGAGCATCCATTTCTTTTATACCATGCTGCTTCAAGATGAGATCTCTTTATGAACCATTTGCAACTCCTCTGAACCTTCCAGAGCCACCACTGCGTTCTACTTCTCAGAACATACAGAAAACCCTGAAATCTCAGATCTGAATTAAAGCTGAAAACCTTGCTCAGGGATAGCTTTGTAATAAAGGTAACTTGGTAGCAACACAAACAGCACTATTCTCCAGAATTCTGTCAAAGAACATATTCAGCCTTAGGGGCGCCTAAACAGCTGCCATTTTCAAAGCATTATGGCCTCAGGATATGGAATAGAGATCGTTTATAAACATGGTCTAATGAAATTGTATCAAAATTATTTAGGAAGCAATATAAGGGTAGGTAGTTTTGGAAAGCTTACCAACTCTGGTTTCTTTCAAGCAGCCACAGATCATATGCTAAATCCATCTGCTGTTTCTCTGTGAGACTGACAAAGCTGCAAGCATAGCTGGAAAAAAAGAAATTTGTAATTCAGCATCTATTACTCCTTCCCCCAATAAACACATTCTATCTTACCCACCCACACTAGAAACCATTTAACAGATATGGTGGTAAAACATAAAAATTTATTAAGCAGTTTTATCTTTAGCAAATTCTGTGAACTATATTTCTAATGTATTTGTACCCAAAAACGTGTCTAGCTATTCTTGCTGATGTTCCTATATATTACTCACAAGCTTTACACCACCAATGACAAAACCATTATGTTCGTCACGTAAACCACTAGCAGATACAAAATGAAGTGTCTTTAGGTCTGCTACACAAGTCAAACTAAGATCAGGACAACAGAAAAAATAGCAATTGCCTTTATTACTTATTAAAATCCTATCACTATCAGCTTACAAGATCATTTTACTTGCATACAATTGTACAAAGCTTTTCTGCTTTTTACAGAATACTACTCCATGTCCTTGTTTATTATTACCAAAAAAATTCTTTGCATTACTGTAGTTCTTTAACTACACATAACTCACTTTTCTTACAAAGAAAACAGAGTGTAATATGAAGCCCTAAATCTGAGCAATGTTTCTTTTTTTCCTTATACTTCTTGCAAAAAATTTTGTTAGGTCTTCATGCACATTGTAATTTTTCTTACTCGACAACCCAGGGTGTAGCTGTTTGCACATGGTTGGTAACAACTTTTTAAGTCTGCCAAGAAAAGTCACTATCATGAAAGGAGTACTTTAAACAAATGTCACAGAATTATTAATTTTCAGAAAGTCTCATTTGTTGCTAAACAATAAATCTCTTGTAACAGCACTAGGAAGAGTAAAATAACTCGTGCCATAAGAGCTCTTCCTTTTTTGTTTCCAGCTGCTCCCACTTTTCTTTCATCCATCCTTCCTAACAAATTGCTCCTTTCTACAAAGGACTTGACTTCCCAAAATATAAAATTAAGTGTGCAACAGACAAAATAATTTGTTAAATGATTTTTATTTAATTTTTTGTAGGAAATACAAGATTTTT
>JAOEHY010040314.1:0-14441 GCA_025447955.1 Psilopsiagon aurifrons | reverse complement strand
CCCGGAGTAAGGGGCGGGCGGGGCGGCTCGCGGGGTGAGGTGTGGGTGCTTGAACGTCCTCCGGCAGGGCCCGGGGCGCCCAGGTTGGGGGAAGCGGTTGTACAGAGAGAAGACATCTTGACTGGCCCATTTGTCAGAGCAACGTTTTATTAAAGAATCAAACCCCGCGAAGGGTGTCCAGGATTATGGTCACGATCTCTAGAAGAACTAGAGAAAAACGGTCTCCAGAAGAGGACAGGGCGTTGTCCTCGCTGCCCAAACCAGCCGTGCCGCAGAGCCACAGGCGGTCCGGGCTGACACCGACACCCGGAAGCGAGAGGAGCCTGTGGAGCGGGGCCTCACGCCGGGCAGGACTGCTGCCGGCAGGAACACGCTGTATGAGCAGAAACCGTGCTCACGGCTTCCTCAGATTTCTGGTCTGGCCTCTTCTGCCCTTCCAGGCTGAGGGCGGAGTCTGTAAACGAGAAAACAGGAAAAAGAAGTCGTATGAGGATTTTTTTCCATTGAGGTACTTGTGTGTTGATGCCGTCAACCTTCGCGCTTCTTACAGTCTGTCACGGTGGCTGTGCTGTGCACAAGTACCCGTTCTGCACTCACCAGCTGGCACACAGTGGAAGCCCACAGACACGGGAACAGTCCTGGTTGCTGAGCAGCCTTTTACGCAGTGTAGAACGGGCTCCATGGAGAAGCATTTTGCTGCTTCCTTCTCGAATGCCATGCGCTTGTCAATTTTGACAAATCTGCGCTGCAGCTTGCAAGCTATAAAACATGAATTCTCTTAAAGCACCTACATAATCTATATAAATTTATATAAACTACTTTTCTGGACTTAATCTGTAAGAATTTGCAACAGCTAGGGCCAAGGGATGAACCAACTTGAAAGTAATATGATTGAAGTGAGTCAATTTTCTCTCAGTGCCTTAGGCTGTGAGGCAATCAGGCATGTGGGGTGCAGTCTCACAGACAAAGGCTTGCCAAATAGGATTTAGGTAGGATGCAGGCGTCCTTATCCAACAAGATACATGTGAAAGCTTTGGCTAACTGACACTCATCTTTACCCAGACTATGACAGCACTTCATTTTGGGGCAGTAGTGGCACCTAGACATCTATATATCCACTTCTGCACTGTGCCTAGCATTGCACCTGCTTTGCCATGGCTGAGTAGCTTAGTCCTCAAGCTTCTGTGATCCAGGCTTTCCTGAACCAGGCCCCCCAAGGAGCTTGATCTGAGAATATAGAATATATTCCAAAAAAGGCCACCATGTACCCAGAGAATTGGGTTCACATAAAATGCTGTGACCCTAATGTTATCAAAGTGTTCATGTTGGTTTTAGATAGGAGCTGGATGGTAAGAACAATCATTTGTGGGCTGAAGGTTTCAGATTAAGTTCATCTTCAGACTAAGGATATAAATCAGGTATTTCCCACCTCAAACATCCTCTAGTTTGATAGCCAGGGCCAGATTTTTTGTATTTTTTATTTTTCTGAGAAAGGAAAAGTCTGGAAATAGCAGAATAGAAATAAAGTGTGAAACTATTAAGGATGTCATAAACCATCTTTTGTCCTGTCAAACTACCTGCTTTTCATAGTAACTTATCATCTTAGGGAGTTCTAAGTTTATGATTTTATCTGGAACATGCAAACTTCAGGTAACTACATAATGCATAAGAAGTCGGTAGGAAAATGCAACAAAAGCAGAACTTGCAGTGAGCTGCCAAACTTGGGAAGAGCAGATTTTTCTTTTTTAGTCTACGGCCACTAAGTACAAAAATAGTAAAAAATAAGATAATTGTGCTACAATTAATATAAATCATTTATTCATGTGCCTAATTAATTAGTCAAAGGCAATGACATTAATATATGTTAGTACCTCCAGCACAGGGGTCTTCTGAGATGATCCAGGACTGACCAAAACTCACTGCATCTTTAGCTAAATATCCACTGGGCATTTGATATTCTCTTTCCTTCTCAGCATCATATTTTCCACAGATACCGCATGTTTTTCCAGCCATCCAGAAAGCAACCTGAATCTTTGTGGAAATAAAGAAAAGCTGCACTTAATTGTTTTTCTTCTAAAAATAAACCTACTGAAAATAATAATATAAAAATTACCTCAAGTCTATGGCCATCATAATATATTTTATCTATGCCATAATCTGGGGCTGTTAGTGACAGGCCTTCCTTTTCACTGCTAATCAGCATGTGTGCATCTGCAACAAAAAACAAAATGGGATTTCTTTTAAAAAGAAGTTACCGGTTTAGGGACCAACCTGAACCACTTGTTAAATTCCTGGGAACTTGCATGTCTAATGTATCCTGAAAGAGACAGGGAAAATGAGAAAGACCATACTGCCCCTCCCCTGAAGCCCTGTGACAAGGGTGGCCATGGCCAGGGGATGTCTAGATACTTGTTCTGTGGGGTTTGTGATCAGCACAAGGTACTGTGTATGGCCCTGCATGGTTTGGCTTGTGCAAAGATACAGAGGATCAGCATCTTCTTCTTTGCTCACCTTTCTTCCCACTCCTTATGAAAGCTAGCATGAAGATGTATTAAAGTCACCTAATTGTTTCTCAAATTAGGGCAATCTATCTTGAGAGGTGTTTGCAGCTCAGAAAAGATGAAATACAAAGATGAGTCTCTTACCAGAATTAGATGTGTATGGAACGTCTGTTGGGGCTTGAACACCATTAATCTTCAGCTGGATGAGTCCATTGGAAACATACATGTCAATTTCACTTTAAGTAAAAGAAATGAATGTGAACAAATGCTTCTCCTTTACCTTACTCAGTTCACAATTTCTAGTCCTGATAGAACCAACACTGAAGGATGCTCATATTATTCTGGCATGAATCACCTGCTAACTATTGGAAGATGGAGAAAGCCCAGGAAAACATGCCAAGAATGCTCACAATACACCTTTACTCATCTCTGAGTGTCTGCTTGTGGCCATGGTTCAGGAAGGCTACAGGGACCCTTGCTGTGAAACAGTGTAATTGCTATTACGTTCACATAAATTGAAGATGCTTTACATTTCAAAGGAAGATTGGATTCCCTACGGCAGTTCTCTTACAGCCTGAATAGTCTGTGCATCATAGTGTTTTCTTCAGAGCAGTGTTTGATCTAGTGAAGAAATATGAAGCTCAGGCATATCAAAAGCACATCCATAGTGTTGTATGAAACAGTTGGGAATGATAAAGTGACAAGGAATGTCTTTATCATGAAAGCTACTCTATGAAACAAGCATCCTTCCTTCTTCCACAAAACAGGTGCAGAGAATACTACTTTCTCTCTGTTTCTCCAACATTATGGCACAGTTAGGTACACAATTTACAAAAATAAATAATTACTTGTAATGAAACCTTGCAGATCAAAGGCTATTTATGTGCTTTGAAGAACACTCACTACAATGATTTTGGTATGCATAATCCCATGCAATTTAGAGTATCAGATTATAATTTAAAGAACCTATGATGGTAGAGGTGATGGCTCCAAGATGAAACAAAGTGTGTCTTAAATTAATTTCAAATAGATTAGAATATTATGCACCAGCTAAGGGATGACCTAAGAGAGTGCCTCTAATCTGGAATAATTTCCTTTTTAGCCATGTCCACTTCTCAACATCTCTGCTGACATGATTGTGGGTGCTAAATAGTTCTAATTATTAGCTTAGTGTAGGAGACCAGACTAAATGATTTCAGTAGTCCCTTTTGGATTTATAGTTTATTTGTCTACATAATTACAAAGAACTGAAATGAGATGGTTAAAATGCTAGCAAATTAATGAAGAATTTTGGGCAGTAAAAACTTCAGGTTACTGGTGAACCTCAGATACATTTTAGAAGTACTTTCGAAAGACAAAGTCCCAAATCCCAGTGGCACTCCTAGAAATCATTCTGTTGACATCAGTAATTTTTCCATGAGTCTTACGCTAGCACCAATCTGCTCTAACAATCTCATCTTCACATTTATAGCATATTCAGCTTGGCGTCTATTTGTCATTAAGTTTGCAGTTACTTACTGGCTGGCAAGCCTGACATTTATTGCTGTAAGATCAACAGACTCTTCAAGTCTTTTCATCATCACCAGGAATTTCAGTTCTGGACTGCAGTCCTGTGCCAAGACATGGTAGCAATTTGCAGGCATTGAATAGTTGAATTTAACACCATTGAAGGTTGTGATCACATTTTGGAAAACTGAACAACGAGCTGAAAAAAAAACCCCAACCAGTCAAAAGCACGCCTTTTGTACTTCATGTACGACAGTTACTCTATTTTAGCGTTATAATTTAAATAATAATAATAAAAAAAGACCCATTTTCTGCTTTTACCTATTCCCACGTAAAAGCATTTTGATTCTTTCAGAAGAAATACTGTATTTGCAGTAATACAAAAGTAGAACTTTGCTAGCCACAGACAGCCTGACAACACCGAGGCAACACACTCCGGCTGCAGGTCTGTGGGCTTTTGGCTTTTGTAACTTTGTTGTAGTCAGAAGAATTTCTCAAATGTTAACAATTCACATATGATTCTTCACTGAGAGGGTGAGGGTGGTGAGGCCCTGGCACAGGTTGCCCAGGGAAGCTGTGGCTGCCTGATTACCAGAAGTGTTTAAGGCCAGGTTGGATGGAGCTTGGAGCAACCTAGTCTTAGAGGAAGGTGTCCCTGCCTGTGGCCGGGAGGTTGGAACTGGATGAGCTTTAAGGTCCTTTCCGACCCAAAACATTCTGTGATTCTAGGACTAACACTAGAGGAAATTTACTAAAATGCTGCTACCTTTATTGAGTCCTAATAAGGATTAGAAGTAGTTAGAAGATGGGAAGGAAAAAAAAACCACACTAGGCTTCTCTGTTTTCACTGTAATGGTATTTTGTTGGAAATCCTACCATCTCTGATTGGAAATTATTTTACATCAATTTTGATTAATATGAGTTTAATTAATCAGCCGTTTTGGTGTTTATCAAAGAAATACGCATAGGTATGACATTGGCCCACTAATTTCAAGCAAAATGCGACTCCTTATCCAAAGATTACATAAAGCTTTCCCCTAAAATATAATGTGATTAGCTCTTACTACAGCATTAATGAAACAATAGTCCCTTCAAAGTCAAGTGCAGGAGGTGAAATTAATGTGTATACTATTGAAGCAGCTGCACTATCAGCACTAATCAAGCAGAGCATCCCAAATCTGGGGTCATTTAGATGTCTCTCTCACAAATTTTGTCATGTTTATTCCTCACAAGCAATCTCTGCAGGGAAGATGAAATGGATGCATTTGGGAATGGATGCATTGGAATCACTATTTGGCATGCAACTGAATATTTGATCTCGCTAATACAGTTCTCCTTCCCTTTACATCTTTACAGCCTCACAGATTTTCATAAAGTTTTGTTTATTTCTATCTGAAGTCCAACTCATTTTTCAAGTGAATGTAAAATAATTTCAAATTATGTCAAAGTATAAATCATGTTTACAAAATCTGCAGAGTCAACCAATGCTTGTGCAGATAGTTAATTGCTCACCTTTAAGGTTTTCAGTGATTAAAAGTGTTGCTTGGATAATGACATTCTGGTCAGGGGACGATAGTGTTGCAGTTGGTGTATCTGGACTTGAAGGGAATGACAGGGGAAGCCTGATGTCTC
Organism: Psilopsiagon aurifrons; assembly: GCA_025447955.1. Lineage (NCBI taxonomy): Eukaryota > Metazoa > Chordata > Aves > Psittaciformes > Psittacidae > Psilopsiagon > Psilopsiagon aurifrons. The sequence goes on along the minus strand of JAOEHY010040314.1, from coordinate 8,802 downwards.
TGGCATAGATTGTGAGCTGAAAATCAGTTAGAAAACAAACATCAATGTAAATGCAAAATATAGTGTAGAGATAAGATAGCATTTTCCTATAATGGTCAAAGAGGACTGTACTGACTGAGATCTAAATTAGAATCCAGATTTAGGTGAGAGCTAAAGCTAAATCAAATCCTCTGTGTACAGCATGAAACAGCACTTTGCCATATCTGCAATCTATAGAATAGCAGTGCTATAAATTATGTTTGATATTCACTGTTTTGCTGCTTTCTGTGGAGTTGCGCATCACATTTGCTCACAGTCTGCGCAGTTTCCTTACCTGAGATGCACCCCTTCTCCTTGCCTATATATTGAGGGCTGCTATTTGGCCATCATGCTTCTCTACAGCCTGGTCTTAATATCTTTTCCAGGACACAGGAAAACCTGTCATCTTCCTGAAGATTTGGGAAGGGATGGTCTTTTTAATAAGTTATTGTTAACATGCTGTCAATTGTGATGGTAGTTTTGTAACTGGTTTCTTATTTCATGTGTTTGCATGCTACAAGAGAAAGGCGAATTATGTTGTAAGATATTTTCACAATGGAACCAACTGTGTGAATGTAATGTCCTTGTGATGGCACATCTTTATAGCGTAATAAATTAAAAAAACCCCAAAAAACAGTAAGTTAAAAAACCTGTTAACCTTTGATTTCATAGGAATTGAATGCCCCAGGAAAGAAGACAGCAGAAATAGTTACCTCAGGTAGCTTGAGGATCACACTGCAGGTTCTGGGAGATGTCAGAGCCATAACCAAGGTTGCCTCATGAGAGGGACTGTACTGTTGCCTTTGGGAGTACCCAAGCACATATGCAGCTTCTGGAAGAAATGAGTAGAACCTGGAAGAGAAAATAAAGTGATTAAAATGATCTGTCTTTGAAAAATATTGGCTATTATTTGTTCAGACTAAAATACCCCAGTAAAGCACTGGTAACTTTAGCAAGGATCCTTTGCCTACTGAGGTTGTCAGTGAGTTGACAGAGGGATCCCTATATCCGGGTTCCCTTACGTGCATAGACTCTATGAGAAATACAGAAAATATTCCTTTAAGAAAAGGCATAGTCTCAGAGCTGAAAAAAGCTGAGTTCTGTGGCTTTGCTCCAGAATAGTCAGTTGGATGGGTTTAATCCACTCTAATAAGGGCAGATAATAGCACTTCAGGTAATTCAATCTAATATAAAAAATTATCCTCTTCGGTAGACATTTGTTAACAAAATCACCTCTATGTCTTTAACGGTAAAGCTTGTCTTGCATACATATTTAGATAACTGAGTTGTTGCATCTGTCTGTTTTTTGGCAGCAATATGAAAAAAGACCAGTCTTTGATATGGATCTATATATTATTGTGAGCAAACGCATGTATGGATACAATGAATGAATGAATACAATGGATACATGTATATGGATAGATTGAACTGAATCCAGCAGTTACAGCTTCCTTACACTATATGTCACACAATATTTGCTAATTAGTGTGCAGTAAACCTTATGGGAAGTATTTGTATCACCTTCTTCAGAAGCTGAGATGAGGTGCCTATGTTAGGAAATTACTCTTCCTGTACAGACAGTAAGAGACAGACTCCTTCAGAGAACCAAGGTTAGGCTTCTGCTTTGAGCCTCCATTAATTAGGAAGCATCAGGAGACCAATTTCCTAATTCAGGCCTTATGTAAGAGTCTACAACAGATTTGGTGAATCCCATCATCCCCTTAGTTTTGTGTGGTTTTCTGCAAACAGAAATGCATTATGCTTTGAGAGAATGATACACAGAACAGACTTATTTTATAATATCATACTGATTAAGGGGAACTTTTCCAGAACTGAATCTGTAATTATCCAGAGCATTGACACAAGTGATTTTTTCAAAAACTAAAGTAAAATCTCACCATCTTGCTGTTGTTCGGACTGTTGAAGGTACTTTAGGCCACTCCAGCTTCATCTGCATAGCTGGATAAGTAGCAAATTGTCCTGCTGCAATATGAGAAACAAGCCGGTAGTCCTGGCAATCTTCACCCCATTTAAGAAAACCCTAGTAGAGGGGAATATATATGTACCAGTATAAAAGATAGGAAAGTCATTCTATTTCATTTACATTTGAGCTGATCATTATTTTAAACTTACCAATACTTTATGGGCATTTATTACTGAAGCATCAGCACAGACTTTCCATCTGCTTGATCCTGTGATGCTTGAAATGAACATCTGTACCCTCCATCTTCTGCGTTGTGTGTCAGTGTACAGAACAAGCTGTACTCCCGTTGGCTGCTTGTTTCTGTGGATGGCACGAAGGACTGCAGCCAGTACTGGTGGCTTACTGTCTCCCAAGAATTTAGGCTTAAGTCAGTAGAGAGAAAGTAGAGACCAAAGACAAAACAAAGCATTTAAATTACTATATTTAAACCACAGACAAAAAAGTTTCATTCAGAAAGTCATTTTATGCGAAGTATGGGACAGCATCATAGGTCATCACTTGATCTATTCAGTTCATATGTAGTTTTTTCACAGTCTTTCAAGGAAGAGCTGTCATGACCTGTGTAAGTAAAGCAGTAGTGTAGGGAAGAGTTCAGGGAAATAGTAATGTGGTGAAAAGGTGAGCAAGAGAGGTGAATTCAAGTTACATGGAAATGAGACAGGGAGACCTAGGGGGAAAAGGTAAATCTGGTTACTTTGTGCAAACTATTTGCACTAAGTGAGCTGCTGGTGCAGAAGAGGTGCCTCTGCAAAGCAATGTTTTTGTAGACATGTAGGTCCTTGTCAGAAATGTGTGAAAATTTTGTTTGATGAAATCTGCTGCAGATTCCATCTGTTCTTACAGTAGTTTTTAAAGAAGGACTAACTACCATTAACTATGTGCCATGCAGTCATTCCTGAATAAACTCCTGGATTGCTCTAAAGTTGGAGCCTTACTGCAAAATCAGGGTCTTTCCAAAAGCCTTGTACAGTCCTAATAACATGCACTGAAGTGCGTGGCAGCGAAAACCTAAAAGAGTGGCAAAGCCAATTCCTGAACTTTTACAAGAGAGATGCAAAAAAAAACCACCAAAAAACACCTGAAAACTGTTTCTGATCAAGCAGGTCAGCGCATCTGATGCGTTCTTATTGTTACAGAGAATTGCTAACACAGATTTCAACATAAATGGCAATATTTTCCAGTTTTATTAGAAAATGTAGCCTGTATTGAGTGAATATTAAAAAACACTCAATGGCTATCCAGTGTGCTCATCTTTACAGAACAGGAAACAATTTCCATATATTATCTAATATGCTAAATCACCATATTTTTCCTCTTCTGTTATAAACATAGAATAACTGAAAATCCAAAGTAAACATTATTTTTTGTTGTTGTAGGTTAAGACACTCACCTGAGCTCTAAAGATGCTTTCATCACTAGCTGAAGAAGAAGAGGAGCCCATGCTTTTGTTCAGAGCTTCCCTTCCTAGCTCCTGCAAAAACAGAGAATCACCTTGAAGCAAGTTGCTTACTATTAGAAGTTGTTGCAGAATTAATTTCTTATACTTTTATTCTCAGAGAAGTAAGTTCTAATAGCAGCAAAACTAGTGAGAGCAGTTGTAGGCCCTGCTCACAGTATGAACAGCGAACGTACCTGGTCATCTGCTGGTTTGAACCAAAACTGGTAAATAGGTAGACTTGCCTGTGAAAATAGATAAAATGTAAGAACTATGTAGAAGAAGATGAAGAGCTAACTTTTGACAAATATATTAAAAAGTTTAGTATTGAGCTTAGGAGAAAAAAAAGCAGAACAAAATTAATTTTTTAACATTTTGGTCCATGTCTATGGGCACAATTTCCTGATGTATAAAACATTCACCACAAGAAATATAAAAAGGTCCAGCCTGGGTGAATTACCTGTTGGCTGGAATATTTACTGTCCCCACTGCAGTGCCTGTCTCCAGAGCTGCCTTCTCTGCTGCTGCTACAGCTTTTACTGCTAGCAGACCTGCCACTGCTGCTGCTGCTGCTGCTGCTCTTGCTGCTGTTGTCATGCTTCTTCCCAGTTTGCCTTGTGTCATCTTTCTTGTGTTCATTTCCAGGCTCTTTACCATCAGCAGAGAAAGCAGTGGAAGAAGAGGATGAACTGGAGAGGGGCAGTACACTGGGGTCTGCCCAGAGGTTTCTGTTTGCAGCCTCTTCAGTTCTGTGAACCCGCTTCCTGTGGCGCCGTGTTTTATTTGAGACCTCCAAAAACAGTTCAAAGCATTATGAATTTATAGCTTGTTCTGTAACATTTATCTGGGTGTCAGACAAGCTGCTCACCACAGGCTTTCAAAGAAACACAATTTCCTGGCCCTGCACACTGCTGAAGGTGCACCAGAACTCAGCTAACCCCATTCCTCCAAGCTAAAATCCTTGCTTTACCAGGCCATTTCTCCACACTGGAAATGCTTGGCTTCATTTATAGGAAAATATTTCCCTTTCCCATGCTCAGAGTCTCTTACCTTGAACACATTTTCAATGCCTAGAATCTTCTTTAGTTTAGCCTGAATATCCTTGTATGGGGTTGTCTCATCCTCTTCCTTAGATCCTGAGCTTGCTACATCAATTATTTTGGAAGCTGCTTTGGATCCTGCCTGAATTTCCAGCTGAATTTTGTCAATGTCAGCATCTGTGTGAACTAAATAAAGTAAAGATACTCACATCTCAGTGTTGTGCTGCTTGAGCAGCATTCACAGAGACTGACAGAAAAGCTTGTTGTGGTGGCTGTACCTGGCTTCAAAATTATTTTGGCTTCAAATTCTCCAAGCAATTTGTGCAGATGGCTAGTTCTTAAGAAAGCAGAATTCTGTGACTTTAGGCTGAGACAAGCAGAACATCCCAAACTCTCAAATTTTCTACAGAGGGTGCGTGTGTAAAATCTTCCTCTTACACTGTGGTGATGTGCCTCTTCTGAGCCTCGCTGGTATCCTTTGGGTATCACATTAGGAATATTGCTTTGCTGCATTAAACAAAATACAGCAAATAAAGTATTTTCCACAAAAAAAAAAAAAAAAAAAAAAGAATACACATTCCTAAAATATTTCCTCCTATTAATGAAGAGAATGATGACAATCCTGCGTAAGTAAGGAAGCTCTGCTTGAAATTGGAAAGTGGGGTTCCTCCAAAATGCTCTGTGGAAGTGGGCAGCTCTCCTGCCCAGCCTTTCCCAGGCAGTGTTTCACATACACACTTCCCAATGAGATTCTGAGGGCTCTTTGGAGGGGCTGCCACTCTGCGTCAGTTTTGGGCTACTAGTCCTCCTGTCGCAAGTCAGCCTAGGCTCCCCACGCCAGCCTCAGAAGCTGAAGAACACATAAGAGAATGGGTTTCTGCAACCTACTGCTGGGATTATCTCAGGATTTGGGAAGAAAAATGTATATTCTGCCCAAGAGCCATCTTTTTCACATTGCTCTGGCTCAGAGAAAAAGGGGTATTGTACAAAGGTCATGAATTTCACTTACCCTCCCCACGACTGTAAAGAAATATGAAGACATATTGTCAAAGCAATCCTACCTGCATGACATGATGACAGTGAGCAGAATGTGAATGATTGTGTCTTGAACCCACTGGGACTTACGTTAGGCTTGGTATGGGATATGCCAGGGACCTGTTGAAACTCTGTTTCTGTGTGATCTGGTTAGCTAGCTGCTACGCTGGGGGTGCCCAATCCCTCTGAGGAGCTGTCTGTTCTCTACCTGTCTGCAATACAGATGGTGAGAGGCCTCCTTACCTTCCAGCTGCTAGGTCTTGGAGACTTTTCTGGTGGCTGAAATGGCTGGTTGGAGATACTTGGTAGTTCTCCTTCAGGAAGAATCTGGGATTTCTTTTCAGAATCTTCTTCTATGTTCCTTGAAATAGCATAAACTTCACTCCTGCGGAGATGATAAATGGCACACAAGTAACATCATCTCATTTTGTTTACCTGTCTTTGCTGGTGCGAAAAAGACAATACTAAGCTTTCTGTGGCTGCCAAGGTGCAGGCAGACCCTGACAAGGAGTTGTATGTTCATGGTTTTATAACTCACAATCAGTAACACATAACAAGCAAAATGCCACACGCTGTGTACCTCACAGCTGCAAGCTGAACCTTCTGTCGGCAGGGGAGGGTTTCAATCTTCAGATTATTCTCTTTCATATTGATCCTGGCATCAAATTTCATCGTAGTGTTGGCACTGAACTCTGCATGAAATTCAAGACCACTCTGAAAGTATTGTGTATTAATCCCCATCATTGCAATCATATGAAAATATGCCCTGAAGGAGTGGAAACAAAAACATGCATAATTACAGATTAATATGTACATATTTAACTTTGAAATGCAAAATTGCATTTTCATGCTGTTCTCTTTATTGTAAGAGCCAGCACTGATGAACGAAGAGATGTATCAGAACAGGATAAAAAAAGCTGAAGTGCCACTGGAAGAAGTGAAGGTATTTATCTGATGAACAAAGCTAGCAGATCCTCTTACTGTTTTGTCACTGACACATTGCCTGCAGACAAGTTAGTGCCAGAATCTTCTAGCTTCAGATTGTGCCTATTTTACTATTATTATAACTATTATCTTTATCACCACTGTTTTTTTTGCTTTTGGAGATGAAGTACTTCCCCTTTCCTCCAGAGATCCCCCCCAGCTTGTGCTAGGTAGTGATATGATTCTATGTTGAACCTGTAAAAATCTGTTCCTACATAAGCAAATGTATCTTCACAGCGTAGTATCTTCCACCACGGGACAGGTACAGATGTGGGCATTTTTAGCAATGGCAAAACAGCACAGCATCCTGTGGGGTACAGTGCACATTGCTGCATTTGCAGGGTTGTGAAGCATCAGGTGATTGTGCTGCTTTCTTACAACTTCACTGCTCTGAATTAGCACAGCCATCCCAAATCTGGGACAAGTAGGACCCATATGTGACAACATCTATAGATCACACATCTATTTTGAATATAAATGTAAATGTAAGTATAAATGGAAATAGCAACATAAACATAAACATTAATATTAATGCCTGTGTGTATATGTAAAAATATATGTCCTTTTTACTTTGGCTTGATGTCAGCATGAATACCCGTGTTGGTTTCCAACAACTGTGAAGGTCTGAAGTCGTCAGATAATTGTGGTAATATACGTATATCCACTGCAAAAGACAGACATGAGTTATATGAACAGAGAAAAAGTAAATGCTGGAGATGCAATGTTTCCAATAAGCATAGTGGTTAATACATGAGCAGTGCTTTTACATTTTGAAATACTTTACATGATTATTTAAAGATTGCTACTCCAAACCAGAGTTATACAAATATGTCCCAGGTGAAATATGCCAATTACTTGTCAAACCCTTTGCAGGTAGCCAGACACTAATGTTTCCACATTACAAGAGTATTTTTCAAGATTATAGAGGGATTTAATTCCAGCAGAGGGACTGGACCCACAATTATTGTGAGGAGACTGCTCAGTTGGGTGTCCCAAGCTCACCATCGGCCACAGCCTCGGCCAGCGCGGCACCACACAGGCTGAGCTCCAGTGGGACGCCGACCACTGTGGGGACAATGTGCCGCAGCTCGCCTACCATCACCGGCAGGGTCCATCGGGCTGAAATGCCTCTCTGGACTTCTTCCACCACTTTTTTCACCACCACCTGCCAGTTTGATGATCCAGTTAGACTCTGAAAGCAGAGAAGTGGTTTGGGTTAGAAAGTAAGAAGAGACAGGGAAGGGAAGTTATTGAGCATTGTCGACAGAAAAGACAACAGCCTTGTCAGTACCATCATGGTCTGCTCAATGGTATTTTTGTCAATGTCAACGAATGCGATCTCTTGGCCCAGTATTTTGATGTAAGCAGACACCAGAGGGTTCTCGGGAGGCAGTTCCTTCCATCCCAGAAGCTGTGGTGTTAAGGAGAGATGGGGAGAAAGGGAAGAAGCAGATGTCATTTAAAATATAGTAATGTATTAGTGAAGAGTAAATCCCATCTGAAGGATGCTAACCGTGGTTCCTTTGCCAAAAATTTATTTGACAGCTACAGGTCTGACCCAATGTGGCCTTTCTCATGTTGCAGAACTGACACCAGTGCGAGTTTCCCTATGTAAGGTTGGGGTAAGGACTTGGTAATCTCTGCTGCTGTAAGTAGTGGGTGACACCCAAGAATTCATGAACAAAAATCTTGTTCAACAGTAATTTTAAAGAAGAAGAGCAAGCACTAACTGGGTTTTTACATATGTTTTAAAACAGATGAATTTTGGCTACCAGCACTGTCATCATCTTTTGTACTGTACATTAAGGGCTGACACATCTTGCATGAAAAGATGGTATTGTTTGACAGCGTAAGTACAGTGTAAGTGTATCTTTCTATGTCCAGACAGAATGAGACTCCTTTCTCACTGGAACATCAAAGGGATGGCTTGGTGTGTGGGGTGTGATGCAACTCTGGTGCTGGCAGGAATTCTATGTTGCAAACAGGTCAGAAGGGAGCATAGAGACATACTGTTTTACCAAGTTCCTTCAGGGTTTTGTGTGTATCATACTCAGCAAAGGGAATATTTTGATTGCTGATAAGTTTGGTTAGGCCTTGTGACCGAAGAGCCACCTGTAGGAAACAGAACCAAGTGTCACAGACCAAGTACAGGAGAGCCCAGGAAAACCTTTGTAACTAATAGAAGACAGGCTGAGAAAGTTGTGGCTGTTCAGCCTGGAGAAGAGAAGGCTGCGTGGAGACCTCATAGCAGCCTTCTGGTATCTGAAGGGGGCCTATAGGGATGCTGGGGAGGGACTCTTCATTAG
>JAOEHY010040311.1:0-16161 GCA_025447955.1 Psilopsiagon aurifrons | reverse complement strand
AGCACCTTCAAGAAGGAAGAAATGTCCCTGGATCTGAGGGTGGAGTAACGGACAATGCAGCTACTCCAGCCCAGCATTTTCTTGATGTATTGACGTACAGTTCCTTGTGGGCAGTTAGACAAATCTGCACTTTAAAACTCTGCATCCTTCTTAGTCTTCGAATACTTAAGAGAGGTGGCATAACAGAAATAAATAGTGTTCCCCTGCTCACTGAATGTAGGACAAGAAGCAATAGTCTTACTTGCTTTGCAGCAAAAGGTATTTGCAAGTCTGAGAGATTCGTGGCAAATTAAAATTAGGCATCTAATTTTCCTTTAGCTTAATATACTGGACTGAATGCTGTGATAAGGCAGAGGTTGATCACTTGTGGTATCAGGCATCCCCGCATTAATGGACAGGGGAAAAGACAAATGCTTCAGCATTTTAATAGCTTCATCTATCTGATTTTGTTTGGTGAGGCAAATCTACCACAGCCCTTAATTTAACAATTAAAGTGAGACTTAGCACTAAATACAGACAAAATTTGGAATAATCTGCCAAAGATATTGGCAGAAAATATGTCTTAACACCTCCGTAAGAAGCAGGCTAGGTGAACATTAATCAGGAGTCTTTGATCCCATACATAATACATGCAAGGGAAGACAGGGTTTATCTTGGCAGTAAACTCACAGACCTCCTTCCCCTTCTACTTCCTGTGACCTTGTGAACAAATCATTTCATCTTCAAAAATTATCATACAACATCTGAGCTATCAAAGAGTTAAACAAACTGCAAAACACAGTGAACAGAAGAAACAAACCAATATGTCCTGAATGTTTAATTAATGGCTAAGACTCTTTCCGAACTGGTATTTTTTATTTAGACCAGCTTCATGACTTGAGGACCTCTGTTTTACCTTTTGAAGGTAAGGGGTACCATGAGGAAATTCCAATATTAAGAGCTGAACGTGAATATTCAATCCCAATTTTCCATTCCTACTACATGTTCCTGACCAAAAATAAATAAAGGAAGGACTTCTTATAAAATATGGAATTGAACAGCACTTTGGCCTCTAATTTTTATTCCTTCTCTTTTGAGACACACTGAGCACTGAATAGAAGCACTCAATTATTGGTTGGTTTACACCAATTCTGTTCTTGAGTTTTTTTGATGTTTAATTACCATACTCCCACTTGCTTAAACTGAATGTTAGCTGGAAACTTTGTTAGTGGTCTAAAGTCAAAGTATCTTTTAAAATTATGAAACTTCTGAAAACTTACATTTCAACATTTTTATTGGCACTTCAGGAAATCTTTGTGTGAAAGCAACATTTTGGTTTGAATTTTACAAAACTCAGGTGTTATTGATAAAAAGTGAAGCGAATTATACAAATTAGCAAACACAATCTTTTTTTGTAATTAAAATTTTTAAGAGTTCACTATCTCAGTTCCATAAGATGTCATTTTGTTATCAAATTTTATGGGTAAAATTAACCTAAATTTCATTCTAATTTAAATTGTGAACAATTAATTTTTTTTACATTATTTTTCTCTTCTCCTCCCAAGGTTCTTTATATTAAAATATCAATAATATCAACCCCAAAATTCCTACAAACAGCAATGAGAAATATAATAAGGTTATGCTTGTTTTGAACTCCAGAAAATGTAAAAGGAGCCTTCAAATGTTGTCTTCCAAAGTATCTAACCTTGTACAGTAAAATTTTCAAGGTCCAAAGTTTGCAGTAAAAGCATTCAAAACTAATACTCACTTAAGCTTTTTCAGGACTATATTTTCTTTATTGCAAAATTAATTGAATGATTTTTTTTTCCATGAATTGGAGCCGTAAATATTGAAACAATTTTTTTTTCTCAGATATTTTTTTCTGCCTTGAATTGACACATATATTACAAGAAATAAATGATATTTTACTCAGTGCTATTTATACGGTCATATTAATCATTTGATTATTTCACCAGTTCCAAACAGGTAATATAGGAGCAAACACAGTAGATGACCAATGAGACACCATAACAAGTGAATAATGAATTCTAAAACTGGCCAATCATCCAGTAAATACAGGATTTTTGACTCTGTCTCACATGACATCCTTGTCTCTAAGTTGGAGAGACATCAATTTGATAGATGGACCACTCACTCGATGGATAAAGAACTGGCTGGATGGCCACACACCAAGAGTTGTGCTCTATGGCTCAATGTCCAGAGGGAGACCAGTATGTGTCCTCAGGGATTGTTGTTGGGGCCGGACTTGTTCAACATCTTTGTTGATGACATGGATAGTGGGATTGAGTGTGCCCTCAGCAAGTTTGCCAATGACACCAAGCTGTGCAGTTCGGTTGGCACACTGGAGGAAATGAATGCCATCCAGAGGGACCTTGACACACTTGTCAGGTGGGCTGATGCCAACCTTATGAAGTTTAATCATGACGAGTGCGAGGTCCTACACCTGGGTCAGAGCAATCCCAGGCACAGCTACAGGATGAGCAGAGAAGAGATTCAGAGCAGCCCTGTGCAGGACTTGGGGGTGTGGGTCAATGAGAAAATGAACATGAGCCTGCAGTGTGCACTTGCAGCCCAGAAAGCTAACTGTATCCTGGGCTGCATCAAAAGGAGTGTGACCAGCAGGTCGAGGAAGGTGATCCTGCCCCTCTGCTCTGCTCTTGTGAGACCTCACTTGGAGTACAGTGTGCAGTTCTGATGAACTCAACACCAAAAGGACATGTAACTGTTGGAACAAGTCCAGAGGAGGGCCACAAGGATGATCATGGGACTGGAGCACCTCCTGTATGAAGATAGTCTGAGCAAGTTGGGTCTGTTCAGCCTGGAGAAGAGAAGGCTGCATAGAGACCTCCTAGCACCCTTCCAGTATCTGAAGGGGGCCTATAAAGGTGCAGGAGATGGACTCTTCATTAGGGTCTGTAGTGACAGGAGAAGAGGTAACGGGTTCAAACTTAAACAGGGGAAGTTTAGATTGGATATGAGGAAGAAATTCTTTACAGAAAGGGTAGTGAGGCACTGGAATGGGTTTCCCGTGGAAGTTGTGAATGCTCTGTCCCTGGTGATGTTCAAGGCCGGGTTGGACAGGGCCTTGGGTGGCATGGTTTAGTGTGAGGTGTCTGTGCCCATGGCAGGGTGGTTGGAACTAGGTGGTCTTAAGTTCCATTCCAACCCTAACTATTCTATGATTCTGTGATTCTATAACTGAAAATTGCTGCTTCAAACTACTGTCATAGTACTGTTGCACATCAAATACATTTTCCATTATGTGAAATCGGTTCAATAAGCAACATTTGAATAGTCAGGCCAGTTTTATAAATGGGTTTGCAATTAATAGTTTGACTGGCTATATAGCTAATAACAAAATATTTTCATAATGTCTTTAACAGTGAGCAGCATTTTTTCAGAAGAAAAATCTTGGACTTTTTTTCCCTGCAAGTTTTTTATTCTGGAATCTAGACCAAGGACAACTAGTTAATTCTAGATGTTGCCTTATATCTGGGGAACTCTTCTGCCTTTCCTTTTCACAATTACCAGCACGTAGCCAATGAAGCATTTGTGTCATGCTTAGATATATACTGTGCATAATATATTTAGCTTTGTTTGTAGTTTTGCTTTGGAAAGTGCCAAGTTTTATTTTTGTAGCAGTTTAAAATGAATACTGTAGGCAGAAGATAAAAGGGGTTGCCAAGCTGATATGCTTCATATCTGTGTATTTATTGCCAACGCTATTAATGCAAATAGTGAAGTACAAACTAAAAGCACAACATTAAAAGCAAACTTCTACAGCTATGCCCAATTTCTTTTAAAAATATCATATAATTAATAATTATCCAAATGTACAATTTGTTTTGTGACTTATGCAAAGTGGTTCTTCCTGACATTTCATTTTACTGCTTCAGCCTGAGTTTCTCTGTTGAAATTTGTGATTGGGTATTTCTATGGTAACCCTGGAGGAGGGAATGGAAGAGTGCCCAGGGAAAAGAAAGGAAGGATGCTGCAAGAAGGAAAACAACATGAAACTGAGAAAAACCGACAACGAAAAAAACAAAAGGAATTGCAATGGCTTTTATAGGAGACTAGATCCATACAAAATAATACTCCATGGCCAAATAATAAAAAATATTGACAAGCATATTTTGAATGAAAGCTCTGAATAGCCTTGTGCTGGATAAGCCTTCCCTTTCATTATCAATTCATATTTGATCTGGGGCAGTGAAAGTAAAAGTAGGGGAAGACGATGGGCTAAACAGGTAATTTTATGTACCCTGAGATCAATATCCATGCTTCTTGTATATTTTACAGCAAGGACACCTACCTTATGGGCATTGTCTTATATAGCTAAGGGAGTTGTAATCATATCCAAAAGGTGGTTTAATTCCATTTCTCAACATTAATTGTATGAGGTGACTGACTCCTAATCCAGGTAGGTGACTTAGGCACTTAAAATTGACATCTTTCTTTCATTCCAATGGTAAAATACTAATCTTGTGCCACTATTTGAATGCAGGGGTTTGTTAGTAGCATCTTTCTGGCATTTTAAAATAACTTAAGCAGCCAACTGTTTTAATATACATTAATGCAATTTTGGTGGGGAAGGAAGTGAAAAAGAGGGAAAAAGAGTCTTTGGAGCTACTCTGTGGAGGTTTTGGTTTGTATCAGGCTGTCCATTTGAGTGCTGATGGACAGTGCTAGGGTGTTTCTAGAAGCTCACCATGATACCAGGTATTTAAGAGTCATTGGAATGCCTGTGGCTTTTTACAAAGGAAGGGGGGTCTCTGCAAGAGCAAGTTTCCCGGGTTCAATTCCTTTGCTGCACATCTAATGTCAAACAGAGGCTGTGGCTGCTGAATTTGACACACTGTGACACATGGAGATAATTGAAATTGTGCACTTTCTTAAATAGGCCACCACAGCTCATCACCTCCATATTATTTCACTTCTGGATGTCCCTCTTCATGAGGCATGAAAATAATAGAAGACAAGTGCTTTTCAACACCCTAAAACAGAGGGTAAATTATTTACAAAAATAATTACCTTGCATATGACATACTCTGATTATTGTTATCCTTTTCTTCTTGTGGCTATTATATATATTTGGGTATTTTCTGCTGAATGTATATCATCAGGGGATGTCACATACATTGTTCAAGAGGGGTGATATGGAGCATCACTACAAAGCAGGAGGAAATCTAGCATTAATACCAGTGTCATAAGTATCAGACAACCCTTTTTGATCCTCTATAGTTTCAGTTTTTCTCCTAATTAATAATTTAAATAAACTATGTTTTTCCACTGTTAATTAATTTGATTGCTGATGTTTTGCTTTTGAGAAAGAGTCAACCTAATGTTTTGAAAGTTATGATGACTGTGACAGAATCTGCCTTCCTCCTGATCTCAAAATCATTGCTTATGTGAATAAACGCTGTGTTAAAATGTGTAAAGAGGTGGAACCAGGTCTTAAATCATGGTCATCCATCAACAAAAGTGCCTGACTGCTTGTTTTTTTCATTGACTTGCTCAATGATGTACAAAATGGGTAGGGTGCAAGGCAAGAAACTGCATCAGAGAGTTCTCTAGATCACCTATTTCATGAGGAAAAAAGAATGTAGAAAGTAACAGACAAATTACTCCCAAAATATTTCCCAATAAATAAATAGAATCCAGAAAGCAAATTTTCTTTAGTGCCCATCTTCTGTGTTCTTCATCAGACAAAAAAAGACACATTCATATTTTCCATTTGGATGCTGTTTAGTATTTTTATGCAAAAAAAAAAAAAAAAACAAAACCAAAAACCAAACCAAAAGCCAGCCATAAAACCAAACAAAGGTTTCCAAGGCAGTAATGTGGCTTGCACATCTCCTTTAAAACAGAAAATGTCTACTGGATCTGAATGTACCACACATCACTCACTACCCCAACTATACAGTATGGATCACTGTGCACAAAGGCATTCAAGTGTGTTAAGAGCACCTCATCAGTAGAATAAGCTTATGTACAAAACTACCACAACATCCTTCCCAGTCAACTCCTTAAATAAAAAAGTAATCTGCCTGCTTCTGTTCTTTTCACAAACCTCTCCAGGACAAAAAAAAATATACAGAAAACTTGGTGATTTATCTGTTGTTATCTGGAAAAGAAAAGAAAATAAAAGTCATAACCAAAAATGTTCATAAAGTAATCTTTTGATATCAAGTTATGGAAATCTTGGTTTAGTACAAAAAAAGTACTTTTTAGACTTGCTGCCTAGCATGAAGGATGTGTTAAACAGGATAATCATTCAAAGGACTTGAAGTTCTACTTCATCAGCATAGCTGATTTAGCTCAACCTAAATGTCTAGGTATGGCTATACAAAATAAATAGAAAAATAAGTGTCCCCAGTCTTCTTTAGAAGATGAGACCAAATAACCTACATCCAAAAAGAATAACAAATAATATACCTCACTCGCAGAAGATCTATTATTAAATAGAAAAGACTAAATGGAGGATGCATATTAATACCAGATGATAATAATTTCAAAGACAGTGTACCAAATCTCCATATATGGTGCCACAAAGAGGTATTATGCTACAAAAATTGTTTGATTATGCAGGAAATAATACCACAGGAAGCAAACTAAATAATAGCTAGTTATCATAATCACATCTTGAGCACAGCCTGGTTGTGTGTCACATCTCCACCTCAGCAGAGTTGAACTGCAGTGTGCTTTCATGTTCTCCTGCTCCCTTTCACACAGACGCTTGACCTACTGCAACCTACGAGCTTCACAGTAATTGGCAGTAGCTGTAAGAGTAGATAAGCACAGACAAATGAGTCAGGGTTTCCCAGCTCATGGTCTATCAACCATTAATGGTCTGGTAGGTCAGGCAACTGGGGTCTCCTCTCATAGTCAGAGTCTCAAAGGGAGCTCAGTGGATGATCTACTCCCTCTGCCGCTACACAGAGCCAGTATCACCATACTTCATTTTTTGTACATGGTATATGATGCATCTACATGATAGATGACTGCATTAGTGTTCATGACATATCAAGAGAACGGAATGCAGGTTCCACTGCAACAGATGACAGGATCTTAGGAATATGTAGGCATTTGATTCTCTCTTTGTGTCTTACTAAGCTGTTGATATGAAAGGTGAAAAAGGAATGTCTGTATGAAGTTCAAAAACTCTTGAAAATAGATATTGTTACTTGGGGACGGGGTGTTGCTGGTTTGTTTTGGGGGTTTTCTGATGTATTTATAAGTGTTTGTCCATCATGAAAGTTCAAGACAAAAAATTTAAAGATCAGAAACAGCTTTTTTATTTAAAAATAGAATGTTATAGACACTTTGTAGTTTTTCTTTTCATACAAAAATTCTGTGTCATATAAGGGGTCCAGGATTGGGTTCATAAAAATGAAACAATATTTTTTAGTTTTCTGTCGCTAAGAACTGCAACAAAATAAAATAATATTAAGCATTTTAAACAAGCATATTTTGGAACTCCCAAAGCCTGTAAAGATGAGGAACCTAGTTACAAAGTATCTGTAGACTTTTCAACTGCTCAGCCTGTGATTGAATCATAACACACGATACTCAAAAAATTTGTGTCATAAGTGCTTTAATGTGAATCACCAGAACATTTTTTAATTCCAGTTCAGTGACAAAACCACTGCAAAAACTTCTTTGATATAATTCTGCACACTCTACTGTGATGCATTTTAAGGTATATCTATTCTAAATTATATGTTGATGCAATCTAAAACAATTTGCTGTTTTTAGATGCTTTCATATTACAGAACTTCTTGTTTTCACTGATCGCAGACTTATATCTCTACAGTAAAACACAGGCTTTTTTCAATAAAGTACAAGCTATGCTCTGTATTGCACTTTTATACATTACTCACCAGAGCACAACAGTACACAAATAAGTGAAAATATAAGGCAGAAAGGGAAGGATCCAATACTATTGATATAATTTTGATGAAATACCAGCATTCAAAATAAAATATATATTCAGCTCAACAGTGACTCATACATTTGAAAGTGAATTGGAAATTTGGGTAGGCAGAATGTAATGATCCATGTGGGAATTTTACAAGAGGAAGGAATTTCACTGCATAACCCTGCTTAAAGTCTGAAAAGATCTTCAAATGTTGTGTGAGTTATGAAAGTAAATTATAGTCTTCCACATATTTTAGTTAATAGACAGGAAGGGTAATTGGAACCCTGCTGCTTTTTCCAAGTTGTGAAACTGACAGATTCAAGTAGCAAGACAGAAAATCCTATGAGGAGAAAAAGAAAATATAACTGGGTCCCAGACTGTGGTCAATCCATGGGTCATAGGATCATAGAATAGTTTGGGTTGGAAAGGATCTAAAGATCATCTAGCTCCAACACCACTGTCATGGGCAGCGACACCTCACCCTGGCCCATGTCATCCAAGGCTCTGTCCAGCCTCATCTTGAGCACTGCCAGGGTTGGAGCATTTACCACTTCTCTGGGCAGCCTGCTCCAGTGCCTCATCAGCCTCACAGTAAAGAACTTCTTCCTTATATTTGATCTGAACTTCCCCTGTTTAAGTTTTAACCCATTACCCCTTGTCCTACCACTGCAGTCCCTGATGAAGAGTCCATCCCCAGCATCCTTATAGGCCCCCTCCAGATACTGGAAGGCTGCTATGAGGTCTCCATGCAGCCTTCTCTTCTCCAGGCTGAACAGCCTCAACTTTCTCAGCCTGTCTTTATACAAGTGCTAGAGCCCCCATATCATCCTGTGGCCTCCTCTGAACTTGTTCCAGCAGTTCCATGTCCTTTTTATGTTGAGGACACCAGAACTGCACACAGTACTCCAAGTGAGATATCACTCATAGAGCAGGGTACAGGGGCAAAATCACCTCTTTTGACCCTCTGGTCACATTCTTTACAAAGGAAGGAGGATCTCCGCAAGAACAAGTTCTCTGGTTTCAACTCCCTTGCTAAACGGCTAATGTCAAACAAAGGCTGTGACGTTCTTTGAGTTCCATGCACTGAATCTTTTTTTAGCCTGATATAAAATGTGAAAAACAAATAAACAAACATAAAAAAAAAACCCAAAACATGTAAATTCAGGTTCAGAAGTGGACCGCTTCTTTTCTTTTCATATATATCAGATAAAATCTACATGAGGGAATAAAATTTACTTGTGAATTTTTCACTTTCATAAATTTCTTCGTTGATATGTGAAATATTCAGAGAATAGAGAAAAGATACAAGGGTGGTTTCTCCAATGTAAATGTTTTTCAGCCTGTCAGGTATGAAGGTGTTCTAACATAAATGTAAAAGATCCCTAGAAAATTACTGTTCCAAATGGGAATGATAAGTAATACTGTATGTCTCTTCATTCTTTTACCCTGTCATGAAAATAGAGTAAAAGGATGAAAGTGTTCCCAAAACAGACTTCTTCAGTAATGTTTCCTGCTTATTTCAGTCGATAGTTGCACTGTGGGTTCAGAGAGTTGTGAATGGCAACAGAATATCCACAAAGACAGGTCAACATAGGAATAGAAGGCTAGGAGGATTTGCTTGGTTCATTAATTCCCACCGTGCAAAACCTTACAGGTACAAAGGGAACTTTATCATGAGTTCAATTTTTTAAGCACCTGAAATAACAGTTTGTATTAAAAATCAAGATTTTCTTGGGGAAAGAACATCTAAGACAAGGCAAGATAAAAACATATGATGGAACCTGCTAATATTGTTTCTGGGGGCCAGAAGCTTGCAAAGCATTTCTGAAGTAATTTCTCAGGTAATCGAGTCCAACCTCCCACTTAGAGCATGGTCAGCTTCCAAGCTATAATTACTTTTAACTTTAGATCATAGTGAAACATAGAATATCTACAACCCATCTGAGCAATTTGCTGTAGACTTTGACCTCTCACATTGTGGACTCTTATTGCAGATTACGTTCATAGCTGCTAATATCCCCACAATGACCCTCCAAGAAGAACCTGTCTGTATCTTCTCTACGCTCTGCTATTGGATAGTTGAATAGAGCTCCCTTTCACCTTCGCTTTTCCATACTGACAAAATCAGTTCCATTAGTATTTTCATGTACAGCTTGTGCTCTAGTCCCCTAAAAATCTGGGTGGTCCTACACTTTTTAATTCCTCTATGTCAATGTTTTTTCAGTACTGGAGAACGCAAAATTAGACATAATAATTTGGATGCTGCCGACTGAGTGACAGAGATGAATCCCTTTGGCCTGCTAGCTGCAGTCTTCCTCATATAGCCCAACATGAAGTTATTCTTCATTTTTGCAAGGACGCACAGCTGAGTAATGTTTGGCTTGTCCACTGGGATACCTGAATCCTTATCAGCTAAGCTGCTAGCTAGCCAGTACGTCCCCAGTCTCTGCAGGATGTCTCATTGAGTTTTGTTCAACTTCATGAAGTTTCTGCCAGATTGGCCCAGTTTGGTACATATTGCATATTTGCTGAAGGTGCACTCTATGCAGATATTCATGCTAGGAACAGACATTAAACAACCTCAGTCTCAGTATCAGCCCTTGAGAATGAGTGAGATTAATTTCTTTTTCCAAACCTAAATATTGCTGTGCTTCATGTATGTGATCTGGACATACTGATGATGCTGTGGTGCTGCTTCAAGATGAAAATAAGAAGGGGCCTATAAAAGCTATCATTTTATATCAAATCTGTAATTGAATGCATACAGAGAAATTCTTCATCTGGTCTCTAATTTTCCCCTGCTATGTCAAATATAGGTTTTCTCAGTCTTATTCATCATCCTTCCAGCAGATTAGAAAGTACTCCCTAGTCTATACCACTGGTGTTGGGAGACAGATTTTTAAGTATGTATATGCCCTTTTGTGGCAAGGTGAAGGATTCCGAACTAGTCACTGTCTGGTATACTCAATATACTCAACTAAGTGGAATAATTATTCTTTCATTAAAAAATTTAGATTATGGGATGTGGGAAGATGGTAGTTCACATTGTATTCATATTCTAAGCATAAATAAGCACCCTGTGTCTTTAATTTGAGGTACTGAAAAGGTAGTAGCATGAAAAGTCGGAGATAATAAATGTCAGCTAATGCTGTCACATGGATTTTTAGAATCTCAGTTTAAGGGCAGAGTTGGTTTGTTGTTGCGTTGTTTTTTTTATTTTGTTGTTGTTGTTGTTGTTTGTTTAGTTGTTTGGGGTTTTCTTTTGTTTTGTTTTGTTTAAATGTTATATGTATGATTTTATGTAAGAGTTGTAATACCAGGGTTATTTAGGCTTCCACCTACATACATAATTTTCTGGACAAGCCATGACTTCAAGAGTCAAATTCAAATCAGAATTAGAAGCACTTCCTCATGTAGAAAAATGACTGCAGTGTATCAGAGAACATTCATGGCCAAATTATGTTGTTTGTTAGTAAAATAAAATTACTCCTCCAAATAAGCTACATATATGAAAAATGCATTTTTGGTGTATGAGTGAAATTTCACTAGAAGTTTCTGCTGAATTAAGTGTGCTAGTCGTGAGAAGCAATGTAGGCTTGGACTTAGAGATACATTTTGACACTCAATACCTTGGCTTTCTTGTGTGTGTGTGCATACATATGTATGTATTTACATTTGTGTGTTTACATACATATAGACATGCATGCACATATGTATATGCATTTATTCAGAGCAGTGTCATATTGTTTAGTACTCATAAAGTAGAATAAGATTCTGAAATGTTAAAATTCCTGTGACTCACAAAAAACAAAAAGCCTCTTTTTTTTTTTTTTTTCTTTTTGGTCAGAACACTTGAATTTGTGAAATTCTGTGGTCTATTTCATTCCTGTGTTTGATTACTTAAGTCATGTTTCATTACTTTATTGACATAGCAGAACATAATATTACTTATACAACCAAATGTGTCTAATCAAATGTATTGTGCACCAGCCAGGGATATTGCATACAGATTATTATTTTTAGATTTTTTTTTTCCTTTCATAAAAAAATAATGCAGAGATATAATAAAACTGACAACTTTTAGTTAAAATTATATTTAAAGCTAAATTTGTAATCTCTACTACAGCTCACGAGCAAAACAGCACATCTCTAGCCAAACACGTAGCAAGGGTGCATTTTCTGTTTTGTTGTTAATAAGGAAAATACCTATACAGCAGGCTGGTTGGCTGTCCATGTTTGGGAATATGTGATTTAAACGTGAGCTATTCTGCTGGTTCCTATTCACCATCTACTAAACTATGCAGCTCTGTAAGATTGCAAAGGGAAGAAAATTGCCACTTCATACAAATATCTACCTCAGCCGCTCCACTTTCAGGCAGATGCACAAAATGAGCTGCATGCAAAATTTAAGGAAATAAAGAAATTATGATGCTGTAGGGATGCATTAATTTAAAAATCATGCCCATAGTGGTGCATCTTTTCTGCTACGTATGTTTGTCAAAACATCTTTGTCCTTCTTCATCTTCAGGAAAAGTCGAAGAGCTGGAGAAACGGGGGAGATGGTGAAAGACATACTTGATGGCAGCACAAAAGATTGAATGAAATACGGATTATTTTATTCAGTACAGAATACCTTGTTGTCAGGGAAATTGACTTTCAGGAACTTTCTGCCTTTTTTCTGTCCAACTATTGTTAGATTTCTGAGAGATCAGTAAAACGTGTTGATGGTTATGCTAGAAAAACTTGATGGACTGAGTTCAACACAATCCATTCACACTGTTTCAAATTTAGTTACAAAATAAAGCCTTGGTCATGTCAGCATTTTAAACAAATGAGAACAACCTTTGAAGATTGTCTGCTTTCTTTCCTTTGCACTCATCAGAAAGTCTTCTTTCTATCATCCTTTCCCCTCTATCAAAAAGGTTTTGAAAATTGACTGGTGACTTGAACGAATGTATAGTCAGATACCTTTTGCTTCTGATATTTCAGGTCATCACTACACTATTGAGGTCAAGTTGAAGATGTAAGAGCATAATTCCTATCTCCCATTCCCTTGCAGTGGTGTTGGGAATGGGCAAGAGAAGATAATCAACATCTTCGGAACATCAGATCATCTTCTCTCTGAAAATGTCTCAGTCCATTGGGAATAGATGGTATGAGGCAATGAATAAACACAACTCGATTTTTTCATCCATATGTTGTCCCTTGTAAAGTGTTTGTCACATGTCCTAGGTGAAAAATTTCTAGGCTATATTTTATTTGCATTGTGCATTTGCTTATAAGGAGTTCTGATATGTTCCAGCTACGAGACCTGCTTTTATCTCTACATTCTTCTCAGACAAATGGAGCTTTTAAGTTATTACATTAAAAAAGTCTAGTGATAGAACACTCAAATTCAACTCTTCAGAGCTTTCTTCAATAACAATCAACATGTTTAGGAAGAAGAAAGTCTTAAAAGTCTTCCCTGCTTCATTACTTAAACCACTGATTTTTCCTTAGTTTTTGGAAAGCAATCTAATTTCCAGACCATGACTTTTATAGACTGCTACATTCATAAAATGTGAAATATAGTATTTGCAGAATGTTGTTGCAATTAATCTTAACTGCTTTCAATTTGCAAAATAGCTCTTGAAGTAAATATTTTTAAATTATTTTTTGATTTCCCTTGAACCTCTTAAAATCTAATTGACAAGGTAAAAATCTCATGAGCAGATAATTTTTTTCCTTCATGACTTTAAGTATTTCAGAAATGACAGCATATGCTGTACTCTGCAGAAGCTCAAAATTCTGCCAACCTAATTTCTACAGAAGAAATTCCCCTCACCCCGCCTCCAAAAAAAACAAACCTAGAATTTTCTACATAAAAATTTCTGCTTTCATAAATTAAAAAAAAAGCTTTTCTGTGGTCCAACTTCTGTTCTAGGTCAATGTTTTCATACACGCAACTAACTCATCTTTCACGTAATAATGTGGTGTCATGACCTAACCCCCTGCTCAGCCTTCCTGTGCTAAAGAAAAACTGAGTTCTCCATTTATCAGATAGGCTGTTTTACCTAGTTTGCAAACAGCAGATACAGTTCCTCAGTTTCCTGAAACTCGACTTAATTGTGTGTAGTGGGTTTTGAAAGAGATGCTGAGGATTTAATGTTGGTTACTGAAATATTTGGAATTACACATCCTGACATTACTCCAAGATACCACATATTACAACTATGATCTTTTACTGACAGTTATTAGGCCTTATTGCACAAATAAGGTAATTTTAGCAACCTTATTTTTTTGGGGATTTTTTTTTTTTTTTTTAAATACAAATGATAATGTTAGTAATTTCTGCACTGCTGCATGCATTTCTCTTAGCATTATTTCCTACAAACAAAGGCAGGATGTTAGAAAAAAGCCAGCAATAGAATAGGAAAAATAGATTCCAGTTTTTTGTACTGTCCAGCACCTAGAATAAGAAATTTTCATTTCCTATCTGAACCACTAACCCTTTACCTGGGTGTAGATTCTTCATTCTCCATGATTTTAGAAAAGAAGGAAGTTTAAACTTGTGACAGTGAAAAAAACACAGATTTTAAGTATTTTCAAACTTTGATAATATCTCAGAGGCTGAACGTCTGTCAATTCAGAATTGTAGTATTAATTCACTGGTCAAAATTGTTCAAAACTATTAAAATCTCCAACAAAGGCATGCAATCCCTATTTATGTCTTGGATTATATGCTCTGTGAAATTAATGAGCTATGTAAAATTTTACATTACAAGCATTATAGTCCAAAAAAGGCATTTCAGTTACAGTTCCATTTTCAGTAGATGATAGCATCTACCATGATATATTCTAATGAAGAGAAATTTATGCTTTTAGCCATTAGAAAAATAATCCATTCTCATGGACATCTTTACAAGAGTTTTGTGGAAACATAAATGACACCTCATCATGATTTATTTTTTTGAAGTAATTCAAATATTTTGACAACTAACAAGTCTACTTGGTTTTTTGGGTTTTTTTTTTTTTTTTTTTTTTTATGTATGTTCTTTGAGATTCTTATGTTCCCATTAGAGATAGCTGGCATTCACAAAGTTGTTTCCAGTTAAAAATTTTTCTGAAAACATCCATTTATATTTCAAAATGGATGTCAGGGTTCTTGGGTGAGTACTATAAATGCTACAGCATATGATATATTTTGCATGAAAATTGAAAGTTTCAGAAGTCTAAAGGCAAATAGATACCTCCGTAATTATTATTTCCGCTCCATATTTTATATTTCCTATTATATTTCCTTTTATATTTTTATATCAGAACTGACTGTGCAGTAGAAATCAAAACAGAATGAAATCTGCTGTTCATACAATCCAGAGGAAAACAAATTCTAAGTATCATCTGTAGGATTTCCTCCCACTTTAATTTGTCTTGCTCAGGTACATAGAATAAATGAAAGAAGCAACTGTTTTCTGCTCAGGGTCCAAGTAACTTTTGATAGATAACAGCTTCCCAACAGAAAAAAGGTATGGGATTAATTTGAATTAGCAGTATCCTGATAAAGACAGGGCCATTTCTAGTTTTAATATTGGTAACAAATCTTATTAGAAACACACAGAGACTACCCAACATACTATGTATTCTTGTATTAGTCTATTTACACTTTTAATATAAAGACATAATGTCTGAGTTAAGTATTATAATATGTTAGAAATAGATCCCTAGCCATTAAGTTTCCTTTTTCCTTGGACATTTTGACCAAACATCTTCCTGTTCTCATTTGGAGATCAACTTTGCAATTTTTTTTTGTTTTGAAAAGTCCTGTCACTTTCTTAGTGAAAAAGAGATGAAACAGGCTGCAATAAAGAAAAAAGTTGCCGTCCCTGGGTTTTAGTCTGGCAGTTGCAATACAAAACTGAAGGTGATACTTCACAGGAATGGCTCCTCTAGCACCTGCAAAGGCATTGATTAGATTCCCCCATTAACCTGTAGTGTCAAAGTTAAGTATAAATACTGCAGGATTAGCTACTAAACTACTAAAATGTGATTCATGTCATTACATTCTCCAAGCTGAAGGTTTTATGTAGGGGTTTGTAAAGGAAATATATAGTATATTCAATACACAAGTTTGCATGGAGTATGAATGAGGATATATGTGTATGTATAAAAACACCAGAAGAATTGTCACAGTGTCATGGGTTCAGCAGTAGCAGTCATTTTTCTCCTTCTTGGTAGCTGGTGCAGTGCTGTGGTTTTGACTTTCA
>JAOEHY010040309.1:0-20515 GCA_025447955.1 Psilopsiagon aurifrons | reverse complement strand
CCCATGGCAGGGGGGTTGGAACTAGATGATGTTAAGGTCCTTTCCAACCCTAACTATTCTATGATTCTATGATTCTAGCATTGATGGAGAAGTGCTAATGCCATAGAACAGGACAACTTACCATATAAGGACAGCATTTTTTTAGCAGTAGCTACACACTTTTTTTGGTCAAGCTCAAGAGGGCCAACCAGAGCTTTTTGTCTTACCTGCTCCAAAGCCTTGACAGAATAAGTGTGTCTCTGCTAAGAATGTACTGAATGTGCAAATCCTAAAAAATTTTTTTTGTATATAGCATAGCTTTGATTTCTGATAAACTGGGAGGGACTGCTGTACCTCAACATATATAAATTAAACTGTAAATTTACAAAGAGGAAAGCAAAATTATTTGAGCTAAAGACATAGAATATACAGTCGGAATCTGAGAATGCGTACCTTTAGAAATTGGGGGGATTTTTTGGCTATTTTAGCAGAGAGTTCCAGAACAGACTTCAGACAGATTAGAGGGGAGTGGACAAAAGCCCTTATAATGCTTGCAGTAGGGCAGGGAGTATTTGCCAGGTGGAATTTGTGATCTGACTGCGCAGTAAGGAGGGGGTAGGGTTGGATTCAATGGCTTAGGGCATGCTCTCTGTTATGGTTTTCTTGTGTGCCTGACTTGTGAGTTGACTCAGTTGAGAGCTCTTGGAACTCCTGAAGTTTGACCTCATGTTACTGGCAGCAAACATTCCAGGCTATGGAGAACGCCGATGTGAAACAGCCACATCACACTCCCTTCAGTCAGCTTACATAGTCACTCATGGTAAGGGTAACTGCAGCTGTGTATTCCTTTTTTCTCAGGGTAGGAGTGCTCCCTGTTTTATGGCTGAGAGAAAACAATTACATTTTGGAAGACTGCTGTAGGAATATATTGTTAGATTCAGCAGGAAAACATAAAGAATCCAAGATGAATCAATTATTGTACCTTGATTTTGAACACAACACAATTAGACACATATACATTATTTGAGAATCGAGTACAGCAGACACCTCCTACTATATTAAAAATACTTACACATAAAACCAGAAAGACATGTAGCAACTGGGAGCCGATAGGGCAAACTAGCAAAGAATACTGAAAGCTTAAAGTGGAGAGGGTAAACTGATTTTATTTTTATAAGCTCTTCTGTTGTGTTCCTCCTTTTGGTATTAAGAACATTTAAAAGGATAACTGCTTTACCACTGTCTTGCCAAGTGATTGATACGAAATAACCAGAAAAGTTAACCAGAAATAACCTTGTCCCACAGAAAGGATGCTCACAGGAAAATAGAGCAGTGTAATGTAATGTTTTAACTTCACATTAAAATCTCTGTCTTATGTAGGTAAGATTAAAACAGATTGCAGGACTCATTCTACCTTGAACTTTTTAATTAGATAGACTGCTGCTATCACAGGGGTACTGAGCATGGGCTCATTTTTCCTCTACATCTGATGGCAGAGGCAACAAAGGAAAACAAGACAAAGCAGCATTCCCATCCCTCCTGGGACCTAGGAAAGGAAGATAAGCCTTTTCACACAAACATGTTGCCCTAACAGGCACATATTTAGAAAGGACAGACAATTGCGAATTTTTTCTAATGATATCTTTTGAGAAGCATGAAATCGTGCAGATTTGTTGTAAACCCAATATTTGCCTTACAGCTCAGCGATTTTTCTCCAAATGCTATCAATTTTCTCCATTTGTTTTATTCCACCAATCAATTCTAGGAAAACTATGAAGCTTCCCAAATTTTAACAGAATATGTGACGACAGCTTTCTGGTACCCTGCTCATTTTTTCCTGTATAGGTAACCTCATCATTTGAGAGGTTAGGACTTTCCCACTGACCACCATCTTACCAATTAAACTGTGCCCATCAGCAAATACCATGCAAGGACTAAAAAACAGGGTGCTGCTCTATGACAGAAGGCATGGACCACTATGTTTTACCTACAGTAAAATATGAAAGCACTAGGACAAAAATCCGTGATACTCAACTGGAAAATACAGAAAACGTGTCATATAATTACTTCACATCACTATTTCTATGCAACATTTGTGATTCAGTGTAAGTCATAGTAATAGGCAGCATTTCACCTGAGTTAGAGCACACTGAGGATGCAAGCAGGCAGAAGGAATAGGAAAGTATGTCCTTTCTGTCATGCATGAAATGACAGAGAGAAAACTTCCTTTAGCTTCTTTGTTTTCACCAAATGGCAATGAGGCCAATGTCAGGTTTTCACTGTCATTGAAGCAAGGCAGATGCTTCTTGCTTTGGGTTCTGACCGGCATGAGTAACAATGATGTGTTGACACATGCCTGCAGTGCAAGCCTCCTTCATCCAGTGAAAAATTTCTATGTGACTGCCAATGGGCAGGAAAGAAAAGAAAAAAGATGTGGAAGAACTAGCTACAAATTTCACCTTGAATCGCAGCTGCTTTAGGAGGGCAAGATAGGAGCTTAAATCATCACTTAAGATTATATCCTCACAGTTTTTCTTGGAAATAGCTGGAGGTTGATAAAGTGTGAAGGTGATGCAATCCTGCCTGTAGTGTACACACTCACTGCCCAGAAGTTACCATTGTTACTGAAGCTGTCCAGTGCCCCTTGGTACCCTTCTCAGCAGGGGAACAACACTCGAGCATTCAAGCTTCTGCAGTTGTAGAGCTGAGAAAGCATGCTAAACTGTATCCTCAGTGGTTTGGGTCCTTTCAGAGATCTCTAGATTAAAGATCTGAGAGATCTAGCAGAATGCATAAAGGTTCTGGTGGATGAGTTTTATCTGTTCAAACAGTCTGGAAAACTCAGCAGCTTTTCTGGAGTTTGGTGCTATTTGGATTTTACAGAATGGCTGCCCTAATTTCTGTTGATGACAAAGATGTATCATCACCTGCCTAGAGCTTAGTTCTGCAGTCCACTTGGGAAGATGTCTACCTATTCCTTGGAAATGTTCTGCCCGTTAGCTCCCACCTGGGATCAGTGATCAGCCAAAGGGTCTTTATCAGTCTTTATCTCTCATCCCTGAAAGTAGACAGAAGTAATTGAGGCTGAACCAGAAGATTGTTCTTCTGATAAAAAGCAGGGCAGACCCTGAATCCCAAAGGACATCTTCCTCAAAGGCTGAGACAAAACCAGTTTGTCATGGTTTCAGTAAATCTCAATCCCAGCCTAAGATAATTTTGCCCAGATCCTCATGGGTCTGAGCCGAGGGAGTTACTAGATAGCATGATGAGCTATGACTAGGATGCTGGCTCCCATTTCTATTGATAAAATAATATGTTTGTAATATTCAGCTACACAAGTGAAAGCCCTGTGCAAATCCATAGCTCTCAGAGCCCTCACCCTTCCTGGTACTGCTGCTGACTGGAGAATGTGTGCATCCCGCAGCGCAGCTTCTGGGCTTGATCACAGTGAACTTCATTTGCTATATCAGAGGCGAAAATAGGAAACAGTGTCAAAAGAAGCTGAATCTCTGAATCAGTTCATCAAATTGAGTGGAAATATCTGTGTGCTGTACAAAAGATAATGACAGAAATTTTGTTTTAACTCCCTTCACTCATCCTGCCCAGGTACTCATGTGTGAAATTACCCAGGGGGAAGAGATATGTCAGTGCAGGAGCCCCTATTGGCCTTATCTTTGATGGGCTGTGCAGCGTATGCTACAAACTGGATTAGTTCAGAAAACAGAGAAGTTCACCAGACTGTACAGACCCACTGATGGCAATAAGAAGGTGGTAGAAACAGCCTTCCTGGAGAGCATGTGGAGTGTCAACAGAAATATGGAACTAAATGAATTTCACCTGACATGTACATTTTGTTCCTCTTCACCAGTGTAATTCTGAGGAGATCACTTCTCTCTAATACTTAAAATTTGAACT
This sequence comes from Psilopsiagon aurifrons, assembly GCA_025447955.1. Taxonomy (NCBI): domain Eukaryota; kingdom Metazoa; phylum Chordata; class Aves; order Psittaciformes; family Psittacidae; genus Psilopsiagon; species Psilopsiagon aurifrons. The sequence continues at coordinate 16,621 of JAOEHY010040309.1, read as the reverse complement.
AATAGACCTGAATTCTAGGGATTTTTTTGTCAAAATGTGGAGAATTTCTAGATGAGGTAAGGGAGAAGGTAGTTAATTCATTTCATGACAATTCTAAATTTTCATTAGTCCTATAACAAAAAATTAAAGTCTCAAAAAGCACAGTTGGTTTCTGTAGGCTAGGGGCTGGGCTTCATATTACTTACCAAGAGATTCACTCTATGGCTGCTGTTGTCAAATACAAACAGAACTGGAGCACTGCAGCTCCAATAGTCTGCTCCTGTAGACTATTTCCAGTTCAATGGACTGAGTAAAAAAGAATTTACATTTTTATAACCATTATAATAATGGTCGTGATCATTATCATGATAGCTGAGTTATAAACCAAAATTAGCAAATCAGTGAGTTTGTCTGTGTGGGCTTTTCTGTAGACTCACATCTGACTCTTCTTGTCACTTTGAATATTGTTTTGCCCTAGTGTCAGTGGTAGTGTGGATTGAGACATCTGTGACAGTCAGAACTATTTGTCTGCAAATTCCCCCTGCAGCAGGCAATGGTCAGTTCAGCATTTCCTAGCTGTGATAACAGTGATTCCTCCATGCCCTTTCCTCACTTTCCCTTCTAAATTCCTGACCTGTGTACTGAAGAACGACTCTCTCTCAAGACCCAGGCATAAATTTACTGCTTTCTGAACAGCTTTTCTTTCTTTTTCCTTCTACCCTTACAGTCTTATCACTATTCAAGATGATGAAATCAAACACTCTTTGCTCCCCATCAAGAAGTTTCTTTTGCACCCACCTTCTCAGGTGGATTACTTTAAAGCATATCAAGTGGAAATAGTAGAAGTGTTTTAGCCGACTGGTTTAATGATATGTGAAATACAAGTTCTGAATGGACATATAATAAGTAGTAGAGGACAAGAACTAGTGGGAAGTCAATTTTTGAAAAGTTTAATAATTCAGTCTAGATTTTAAAAATTGTAAGCATTCAGATGCCTATATATTCATCTTCTTTATTTTAGATGTCTTGTGATGCTTGACTTCCAGAATGCACGCTTTTGATTCACTTGCAACAAAAATCCTGTATATAAACTACATTTCAAATGAGTTTTGTAAACTTCATTCGCATTGTTGTCAGGTATTTCATTAAAAAAAAAAAAATCCACGAAAACCACTTCAGACATGTTTGAGTTCTGCTCTTGTTTAATGTGAAAGATTTTGTGCATGGATAATAGAAAATCAGCTTGATTTTACTATGAATTTATTGTGGTCAACTAGACCTTACTGCAGCAGTGCTTTTCTGACAGGGTTCTGCAGGAGCGAGCCCCGTGCTCCTGCAGCCAAGTCATCAGATGCCATTAGCTATTCTGTTAAGCCTGACTGAGCGAATACATTCAAGTACTGGGTCCCTAAGGAATGTCTCTTAGATAAATACCAGAAATATCCACTCACCAAGAATCAGTGTGGGTTTTGATACGCTGAACAAATCCTTGTTACAGATGTTATCTTGTTACATTTGTCTAGGTTTTGGTTTGTTTGCTTATCTTCAAACTGACAGGTGCCTAAAATTGGCTTGTTATACCCCTAAAATTAATGGTAGTTTAGTGTAAGCTGTTTTCACCGCAGGTAGTAACATTTCTAGAGAAGACATGGTTTTTATGTTTTCCTGATTTTTTAATGTTTGTAAATATTATTGTGTGTTCCATATTGAATTCTTCCAATTGGGAAAGCATTTATGGATACCCAAGTATCAGAGTAAAGCATTCATGGTGAGATCTGTAGGGCTGATTTAGCTATTTGAATTGATTACTCCATAATTTTTGTCAGATGCCTTTCATGTCAGTGATGAATTCTGAAATGTTATGGTAACTGGGACACTTACTTGGGTTTTCTTCACAAAAGGAAGTCTCTGCCTTCTCCTTAGAGCATGATATCCCTATTTCCCATTTTTATTCTGTAATCCCATCTTCATTCAGTAACAAACTGTACTGTCTCTTTTAAATGGAGAAGAAACTGAGGGTTATCTAAAATCATTTTAATTCACAAAAAGAATTCATAGGCTGATAAACAGTCCCAGGACCTGAGAGTGTTTAATCATTGATTTAATCATAAATCACATAGTCTCTCAGAAGCAGTATGATAAGCAAGAGTTGGGCTTGTTCACCCTGGAGAAGAGAAGGCTCAGGAAGACCTTAAAGCAGCCTTCCAGCATCTAAAGGGAACTACAAAGAAGGAGAGGGACTTTTACAATGGCATATAGTGACAGGACAAGGGATAATGGCTCTAAGATGACATAGGGTAGGTTTAGATCAGATATTGGGAAGAAATTCTTTACTGTGAGGATGGCGAGGCACTGGCACAGGTTGCCCAGAGAAGCTGTGGCTGCACCATCCCTGGAAGTGTTCAAGGCCGGGTTGGATGCAGCTTTGAGCAACCTGATCTAGTAGAGGATGTGGCTGCCCATGGCAGGGGCAGATGATCTTTAATGTCCCTTCCAACTCAAACTGTTCTATGATTCTATGATATATATATGTACCTATATGTATAGCTATGGGATCTATAGTAAAATTATTTAATGATATAGAAATACGAGTTATTATTTGGTTGCTTACTGTAGGGTGTGTGACACCCTTTAGCTGATCTGAGCTGAACAATTTCTACCTATGCGACTCTTTGAACAGCTTATAGTTATCCTGTTTAGCATGGAGGGAAGTGGGATTTGGAGAGGTGTACTAATTTGGATATTTTGAAAACATCTTTTCTTAGAGCAAATATGATTTGTTGAAAGTGAGAAACAAGTCAGAAAACTGAAGCACAATATTATTCTTAAGTAGCTTTTTAGCCAGAGAAAGGAATTGCACACTTCCTGAGAGCCTGCAGTTTGGTGCTGCAGTTTTGTAGAGAGTAGCAATGAAAACTGATCTTCCCTTGCTCAGTTTCTTAGGATTAGCTCTTTCTGCTGGTTTTGAATGTCTCTCTCTTGCTATCTGTTATTAGTGGGTCTCAGCAGGTCAAGATAAATAAATCCTCCAAAAAGTACAGGTAGACATAGCAGTGCAGTGTGCCTGTAAACCTTACCTTCAATAAACTATGAAGATTTCAGCTAGAGGCCAAGGAACACAGTACAGTGAACAACAGTTTTCGTATTTGATGAACTGCATCATCCCATCACGCTGTGGGCTTCACGCCATACTAACAGGATGAAAATACCCATTGATTTCAAGGGGCTTTGGGTCAATCTGACAGAGTATTGACAAAACCCAGAGATCTCTCATATACCTACAGTATGTACTCCTGTATTAACCTTACTCCCACCCTTTCTACTCCAGTGCTGCAGTGAGCTGCTGGAGAAAACAATTCAGCCTGAACCTTAACTTGTTTCTGAGGAAGCTAAAGATGAAATTGTTGTAGGACTGTCTATAGGATACAGGTCTGTGCACTAGCCATGCATAGATACCAAAGACAAATGATTCACAGGCCTTTGTTTAGATTTCCCCCAGCTTTGTCCAAACCCTTTCTCCCAGGCTGGAGAGCTGCCACTGTGGGGCACACTGCCATGGAAGGAATATTACCAGGCAAAAGAGCCCACTGGCAGGAAGCCCCAGAGAGGAATGAGAAGTATGGCCAGGAGGAAGGATATATGGTAGAGCTGGAGCCATGAACTAAAGCAGAGTGAATTGGATTTGGCTAGGTAGCTCCTAGGGCAAGAAAGAAGAGCATGTTTAGCTGCTGGAAGTCCCACAGATTCCTCACAGCAGGACACAAGGCAATCACAAATCTGGCTGGCACTCTGATTATACAGTGAAGCAAAGCCAACTGGCTGTCCAGGGTGAGAAATTCAGGCATAAGGTGGCAAAGAGGGACAGTGGGAAACTAGGGAACTAGTTCCTGGCTTGGGAGGCTAGATGTAATTGGCTTGTGAGTTTTGCTTTGACTTAGTCAAATCCGCTGTTGCCAAGTGGTACACAAGTTCACATGCAAAGAGGAAGTGGGTAGGAAAGTTCTGAGAGCAAAACTGAACTGAAAATGTGGAGAAAAAACAATTGGAAAATGCTTTGAAATTATTGACTTGGGTTTGATTGCCACATGGGGGAGATCTAAGCCTTAACAGTCCTTTCCGGGCAGTGTCATATGGGAGGAATTCTTCAGCAGAAGCAGGGTGAGGTTCCACACTATCTTTGTGCCTGATGGGACAGCTGGATGGTTATTACATCAAATCATACTGCCAGATGACACGTGAAGACCTGGTGACATTCCTGGAAGAAAGCAATTAAGAGCTGATAAAAAGCAGAACTCTTCCTACCCTTCAATCATGACACAGTTTAAACTTTCCCCATTATTATACTAGCTGTGAGAAAAAAAACCACATACAGATATATCACCATGGGTTCTATATCCAGTGTAACACCATAGGTTCTCTGTCCAAAGCTTTCAAAGGTACTGTGGATTCTTTAAAAAAGCCAAATGCTTCCTTTTGTAGGTTATTAAATGGCAACAAATTAACATCACTAAAATTTAGCTTTTTAAGTAAAGTTTTAAGTAAAATTTGCTTTCTCCACAATGATTATTTCTTTAAGTATAGAAAGCAGAATTGCTAAAAGCTTCCAAGATAGATGGTACAGTCAATCCAGTCTATCCATTTTGTGCCATGCTAAAGTGATCCAGAGGAAACAAATTGAGCATCCATCAAAGCATAGTCATTTAGGACTGAAAAACAGACTTGCAGATGCCTTCATGTAAAATAGTGAGGTACTTCATGAAGTAGCTAGTAACAGGTTGCAGCTGGGTGTTGATGTTCAAGTACAGATCCCTGATAGTTGCAGAATACAGACACATTTTAAACTCCCACTAAATACAAATCAATTCTATATCCCCACCAACCTGTTGGTGATGCAATTTGTCCTTCATGGCTTCTCACGCACAGCATGCAAGAAGAAATAACTTGTGGTCTATGATCAGGAAACAAGTCAAATGGTCTTAAAGCCATTTATGTGTCCCCCATAGTAGGAACCCGGTATTGAAAGCTAATATTCAATGCTTTGTGCTTTTGAAACTCTGCCTTTGCCTTTACTTTTATCTGCAAGAACTAACGTACTGCCAGAAACGTTATTTGCATTGTATTTTTAGTCCAGGCACAATGGGTCTGTACATGGCAGAAAATTCAGGATGACCTCTGATCCAGTGAAGCTGTGTGCCAGTATATGTGTACTTGAGCTTTTGGTTAACTGCCATCCATATATACTTTCAAACCTCTTGAGGTCAACCTACAGTGTATTTCACAGCTGAAGTTCATCCTGTCCAAACTCACATTAAATCTTCTAGCATCTGCTTTCTTTTTACAAGCCAGAGAAGCTGCCTTTATGAAAATAGGGGGGTTTTAAGTATATAGGTTTTCAATGCTTGTTTAATTGTTTATTTAATTATATTTTTGCATTACCAACAGCATGTTATACTTCACAGACGTGGTTTAGCTGTGATCTACTTCAGATTTGTCTACTACCTGTCAGACAACTGTAGATGATCGTACCCCACACTGGAGCTAGAGAAACTTGAAATCAGATAAATAAGTAGCAGAGAAGTAGTTTTGTCTAAAAGCACTACAAAATTGGCTTTGGACCTGTGACCAGCATCCAGCTTTCCCAAGTCCCACCCAGTCAATACTTAGTATGCCTTGGCCATGGCAAGACATCTATTGTCTGTTGGTTATGGAGACAAGAGAGTTGATGGGAGCAAAACAACTTTCAAAGAGACATTCCCATAAAAAGTCATCATTGCTGTGATAGGGGGTTTGTTCTGTGCAGTGCATTCCAAAACAAGAATCTGTGTGTACCCCTTCTTGTGGACCTTCATGAGCTCAAGATAACTGGTGCTGTGTCTAATGACTCTATTCTTATTTCTGCTTAGTTTTCAGGACTTTACTTGTTGTCATTCTTCACCATCCTTGTTGGGCTGGTGCTGTACTCCTCCACATCCACCTATGTAGCCCAGGATCCTCGGGTGTACAAGCAGTTTCGAAACCCTTCAGGACCTGTTGTAGACCTGCCAGCAACCGGCCAGCTTGAGCCTTCGGTAACTTACACCAGCCTGGGGCAGGAGACAGAAGAGGAGCCTCATGTTAGAGTTGCTTAAACCCAGGGCTGTTGATAACCTACTGATGATTCAGTGGAGCTCGTATATCCACTATCTCTGTATTGTACATAGAGAAAGGTATTTACCAGGTGCAGTTACATGGGTGAGCTGCAAGGTAGCAAATAAGGAAAGCTCATAAAAATACAAATTACTTGTTCCAGAGTGTTAATTGCAAGGAGATGCCAGTCCCTCATTTACGATGTGAGCAGCATGTTTGCGATACAAACTGCTGTATATGAATCAGTTAATGTCAAACTACCTGTGAAAGATACTCAATATCTAAGGTGAAATTACATAAAGAAGTTCACAGAAGGGTGTTTCTGCACCCACTGGGTGATATTATGCCTAAGCCACACCAGTTGTGGAAAAGTTTCCTTTTTACAGCAAGTACACTTGTGCAGTCCACTGTTAATTTCTCTTAGAGTTGTTTGCACAAAGTAGATGGGTTAGTTATGGTAGCGACAGCCTGACACACTTTTACTAGCTCCTTGGATCTGGTGAGGAAAGACGATTAATTGATCTGTAGTATCTGTCTAGTTGCCCCTTCTAGGTAATCTGTTCCATGAATCCAGAGAAGGGACAACTTACAATATCCGTCTCTATTCTAGGAATAGGTATAAGGCGAGCATTTTAGCCTTTCTATATTTCCAGAAGTGAAGTACTCAAGCATTGACCTCTCTGTGATCCATGGCAGATTTCCTAGCAGCTGAGGTTCTGCATGAGGTGATGGGGAGTTAGTTTCTCTGTAGTCGTGACTTAACACAGATTTCTTACTTTTTAAACTTTAATCTGTAAAAAGAAAAACACGTTTTCTAGTTTCCTATGTATTGTACCTCTCCATGGTAAGATGTCATACCATGTGCATCAGGGCACTCATTTTAGATACTCAGTGCATTGAGGGCACCTTCTGTTGTTCCAGTTTGCTGAATCTCCTGTGGTTCACTATTCTAATAATAGCTATTTAGAAATGTGTCAGCTTTTTTACCAAAACCCACAAATTGTAAAAATCAGGAAGATTAAGCAAGGAATTTATGAGCAGAAAGACTGGACCATCTGCTGGTTGCTGCAGTACCACAGAGGCAGTCGTACCAGCAGGGTACAGCCAGTTGTTTTTCACCAACTACAAAACTAGCAGAAGAATTCAGCAGTTTACTCACATTCCTGGGGACATGTGAAAATAATAAGGGTGTGCTCCACAGCTGTACTTCTACCCCAAGAGCCTTATCAGAGTGGGGGATATCAGTCACCACCACAAAGAATCCATCTCTGCCTGTATGTTTGCTCTTCCAAGAGCTCAGTAAAAGGAAATCGTTATTTCAATACCCATCATTTATTTGGAATTTAAAATTAAGGAAGAAAGGAAAGATGATCTTAGGTCTGACATATAGGAGAGGGATCCAGGAAAGCTTGTTTTTGTTCACAGATCTTGCCAAATCTCTGCATGATCCTTGGGCATGACTTACCTTCTGTGTGGCTGTTTCCCAATCTCTATAGATGGGAATAATCATTTTACCTACCTCACAGGGGTGCTATGGGACCAAGTTATTTTAAGCTGCTTCAGGTTCTTCAGAAGGAAGGAGTTTAAGTACACAATAGCACTGTAAAAGTGTGTATGCATTCACTGTATTTGAAAATTGAGTTTATGACAGGGTTGATGAATATTTAGCTTGTGGGCATAGAAGATGAATTTGATTTGAATGCTATTCTGCTGAAGAAGCCTGTCTCAAGTGAAAATATAGGGCTTCATGTTTCAAAAATACAACTTACCTATTTCTGATTTAAAAAGAAAATCAATCTGTACTCCGGAGATTAGAAAGGCCACACAGTTCAACCAAGCAGGATGAATTTCTGCTGAGGTAACATTCATCTTTTATAGTCCTGTTCTGCTTTAATATAGAAGGGACTTCCCTGAAGCAGACTAGAAGAAGTATGTATGCATAATATACAATAAGTGGCAAATGCCAGAATGCTATTGAACAGCGGAAGTATGTTGTATCTTATTCTCTCTGTGGAGGAGATTTTTGTCCCACTCCCACTGTGTTTAGGCTGCCTGACACCATCCTGCTGCAGCTGAGGGAAGGGTCTGCAGTATTCCCAAACTGTGTGCAAAACTGACCCAAAAACTTCAGTTAAGATGGCTTGGTTTTAAACGAATGTGATTTTTTTCCACCCACCCTTCTGTTTATTTAATCTTTTTGGCACTGATGTTTCCAAGCTTTTTTCTGTTAAATCATTGAGGATTAAAATCAAAAAAAGTTTCCTACAGAGAAACAAGAGTCCATGTTCTGGGAATGTTAAGGGAAGTCTAAGTCCTATGGGATTTTAAAAAAAAGTAAAAAACACACGAGAAACTTTAAGGTCTGTAGGGTGGAAGTCCAGGTGGGAAGTGCATGGGGAGGGGAAGCCCTGATGCACAGGGGCCATCAAGCATCCTCTGGTCAAGCCCTGGCAGAGCTTCGACTTGAGGTGGGTTTTGTACATTTCCCAGGAGCAGATTCTCTGATTACAACCAGCATGGGTCCCTCAGGTACCCAGAACCACACTGATGGGAACCTGTCAGTTCAGTCTTTTTTGCTACCTTTTATACCAATTAAATACCTTTCTCTGAATGTTTGTCCCTGTGTTGGTCTGAGAACCTTGAGGATTGCGTGCGTGTGTGTTTCATGTTTACAATTCCTTCCTTTTGCATAATTGTTTTGGTTAATTCCATTATTAGTATTTATTTTTTAAGCCAAATGTTTGTGGTCCTTCTGCCTCCCCCTCTTCATTTTTCTGACACTAACTTGTAGATGTTTGTTAGGAACAGCAGGGCAGGAGCCATCTCCCAACCAGGTCTCTGGGCTGGGAGTTTCTACTTACAAGGGTTTGTGACCCATGAGTGGCTGAGAGGTGCCATCTGAAACAATTTTTATAGGCTATTTTCAAAGGCTCTGTTGTAAGGAAAGAAGTTACAAATGATTTGGTGTGTACTCTGCACCCAGCCAGCATCCCCTGTGATATGGCACAGGAGGAGTCTGATGTGCAAAGTGAGGCTACTTCACTGTCTGTGTCTCCTGTTGAACAAGGTGGATACTTGGGTTAGCACCAGCGCGCTCGTGCTGGATGGACCGTAAAAGGAAAACGGTAGTAGAGCTTTACAGGTAACTGTGTTGACTGAAAAACTGAGGTCTAGTAAAGGAAAACATTACTTCTACCTGCTTGTTTTCTGCAGTTGCACACCAGCAAAGGTTCTGCTATCTAACCGGCAGCTATCTACTCTCTGTGTCACGTAGGACGTCTCTAGCTCTGTATAGCTCCTTGCCTGAACAAACTGAAACTCTTGTTTTACTGCTGGCCTTGAGCAGCCCTTGGCAAGACTGATGTAATTTTCAACTACTGGATGAAAACCTTCACTGGGAGACAGACTTTGTCTTTGTTCCAGCTATAAAGTTTCAAAACACACAACGATAGACCAAGCAATTGAAAATTTTGCACCACTGTGTCATAAGAAGTTTCAATGTATAGTGTAGAGATTGCTAACTTGTGCTATTAACACTTTGACAAGCGTGTAGTAACGTTTTCTTTCCTTTTTTTTTAAACCATTTAGTATTCCTGAGCTAGCTACAACTACAAATTTTACCCCATGGGTAGGATTTTATTGTTAAATGCCATAATAAAGCACATTAATCTTGACAACACGATGGAAATATGAACCAAAACCAAAACCAAGCAAACAGAATCCCAACCCCAAATCCTGCATCAAAAAGCTGAACAAACCTTTCTCCATTTTGATATTTGCATGCACCTATATGGACTGGCTGTGGCAATGTAATGCCTGTATAATGTTTTCAAATAAAAAAAAAAATAAATGCTTTATGAAAGCAGGGTTATTGGTTTCCTTGCCTGTTTCCTGTGTGTTTTCTTAGCCTAAAACAATTTTTCTGATGTGTAAATCTTATTGCAGGGCATAATTTTTTTGCTGTGTTGAGGATTTCTTTTCCTTGTGATGTGGTTCACCTACAGCTCCATTCAAGATGTCTTGGCATAGGTGCCATCAGGCACCCTCAGGTGCCCTCAGGTGTTTTGCCTGGCTCCCAGTTCTGTTCCAGAATGACAAGGGGTTTCCTTTGCCAGATAACAGGTCTCCTGTGCACAATGTCGTAAACTGCCTTTCCCCTATGGCTAGCTCAGGTATCTTGATATTTGTTGCTCTCGTTTGGACACAAAAGCACTCCCCCCACTGCCTTACAGAAATGATTAATCAATCTAGAATTAATGTGGGGCAATGCATGTGCATGATGTTAAAGGGCTTATCTGGCACAGGTTACTGAGTGTCTACTGCTGCCTTGCCCGTCCCTCCCTTCTGGCTGCCCTGCCCCACATTGCTGCGCTCTTCCCAGCAGAGCACTGAAACAAAGAAAGAAAGGATGGAGACAAAGTTTAGATACTGGGAGAATGGATTCTCAGGAGGAGCAGAATTGAGGAAAAGAAGAAAATGAGACTTTGGTTTGTTTGAAGTCCAGATGGGAAGAAAGGAAAGGAAAATCCTAAGTGTGAGAGCAAGGGATTTTGTGAACCTGTATTCACCTATAAGAGTATTTGCCAGCACACGCATCTGCCCATCTCTCCTTGCCTGATGTCTCCACAAGAAACTTCTCATTGATATTTCTCACATACTTCATTGCTGAGAGTAAAAAAAGGAACAGAGACTGATGAGCTCATTTCCAGCCTTCGCCTGCGCCATAACTGCATGCAACCCCCAACATTACAAAGCCAACAGTGCTGCACAAATGGGCTGGTTTATGTCTGATTTTCCAGTGGGAATGTTTCCTAAACTACCAGGAGCTCCAGAAACTGAGTTGGTGTGCATGGCTTTATCATGCTAACAGTTGGATTTGTATTTTCCTCTGAATCTGCTCTGGAGTCTCTCTGGCATTACAAAAATCTCCTTCTGTTGCCTGGCTGGAATTCAGCCTGGGTGCTTGAGTCATATGAATAGTAATTGCTTGGAATTACTCTAAAAATACATCATGAATAGGCATTAATGGATCTTTCTGTGCTTAAATCAAACATGTTTCAACACTGAAGGACACTCAATCAGCTTAAACCTACCCATCTCCCTTTGTTTTTGTTTATTTAGAGCTAGTTCTCCAAAATATTACAAATCCGAATCTGAATGCTTAACAGCAATGTGCTACGGCATACAAATAAGAAAGTGATGCTTTTTACAGTTACAAAAGCTGTTTTGTTAAGTCTGCTCCACAATTTAAGACGAAAAACATATTCACCTTTGCAAAAGGGTACACTTATAGAGCAGCCATAGACGGGTTTCCACAGCCGTTGCAATGTGGGTACCAAATGCCAACAACACAGCAGTGATTATGAGATTGGAATAAGAGTGTTGGCCATGTCATCATCCTCCTCCAATTTTAAGTGCAGGGTCATGCACTGTGGTACTTATTAATAAATAATCCTGCTATATGAAGGACATGTGTTCCATAGGGACACTAATCAGCGATGAGTCACAGACTGGCTGTGAGCCACCAACAGGAGACAAAACCCCACAAAAAGGTATTTGCAACCCTCGGACATTGTTACTTGCATTGCAGTTGCTATTTTAGTTTCAGTAAAAGGCCCACAGTGTTTCTTCCGGCTGCATTGCTGGCACGGAGCAGCCTCCACAGCCTTGGAAAACACCATAGGTGCCCCATGGTCTCATTAGGTCTCTGCTGGGTGAAGGGAGGAGCCACTGCACTGCCTGTCACTGGCATTTCCATTGGCAAGCAGGAGCCCCTGCTACCACTGTTACTGTACACCAACCAAGCTTTTCTTCCAGCAAGGTGGAAGAGAAAAATATGGAGCAAAGTAACTCTTGAGGCTCAAAATTAAACATCAGCACTCTGAGCAGTCCTTTCTGTTGTAGAAGCGTACATTTGCTATTATTTGGAGGCGTTTATTTTTTTTCTTATCTTAGAAGTTCCATTTTTAATTGAAAATTATGAATTGAGTTCCTCTGGTATTCATGAGGTTAGAATTTGCCTCTGTATGCATAGTCTCATGTTGGCAGAATCTCTGTAGGAGTACAGATCATGTCAATCATATATGCTATACAAATATTGTAAATCAAGACTAGGTGAAGCTGATTTTAGTGGATTTCTAGATTTTATACTACTTAGATTCTGATTTATAACCTTCAGCTACAGTTAACTTTTTCTGACTGCCTATTATGTACAATGCCCTCAGGCAATTGCTCAGTGCTACCCTGATCTTAATAATGCATTATTAATTCCTTACTCCCAAATACATTATTTATACCAACTGTTGCATTTTTCTCCCCATGTCTTGCCAGCAGTGGACTCATCCAATTTGAACATAACTGCAAAGCTGTCCATATGAAATCTTCCCCTCCTTGCCATGTCAAATACACACATGCTTGTCAAGAGCAAAGTATTTGATTTACCATGGGTAAATAAAGGACTTTTTTATTGACACACCTTACCAAAGCAGACAGATAATGAACATGTGCTGAGGTTACATGGTCACTGAGCACTGAAACACTAAGTGATTCAACTTAAAATGCTACAGACTCTTTGCATACAAAATAGCTTGGACTTTTACAAGTGCAGAATGCCTGCGAGCCCGTGGATCAATATTATGTGAGGTCATGCATATTTAACTTCACATTGACGATAGTGGCCAGTGTCACAGAAGCCTGGCTTTTTCCCACATCTATAGGAAACTGGCAGTCAGCGTATGCATATTCTTAAAATGACTACTTGCCTAAATGAGCTTCCTAAGAGAAAAGGGGGAAGGGAATGGGCTAATCACAACAACAATCTGAAAAGCATCATTATGTGACTCCCTCTGAGCTTCAGCTTGAATTATCTAATGTAGTTCTTGGCATTAAACAGCTTTGCAGATGGTAGACAGGTCACACACGTATGCAACCATCGGAGTGGATTTGGTAACTCTTTCATGTCCCCACGCTTCCTCTGTGAGCCTACACTTTAATTAAAAGAGAGTACCCACAAAACAGGATGACAACTTTATTCATTTAGGACTGTTGTAGTTCAGCTCTTCCACTCTTCAGCCTTCATTCAGCAAGCTTTATTTAATAACCAAGTTGATGAGGATCATTAGCACTACAGGCCCTGCTTTGACATTGCATTATGGGAGCCCACCACCTCCTGTGGCAGGGTGCACAGTGCAGGTGGGCCACACTGGCCAGCAAAGCATTTCAAAACCCCAAATTTTATCTTTAGTTTGGTCTTGAGCCTTAGTACAGCATACAACAAAAGGAAACAGGGTTTTAAAGTGGAACAGACATGTATTGAATGAAAGGAAGAGGATAGCACCTAGCTTCCTCGTCTGACAAACTTTTTTCCCAAGTCAATCAGCATCCATTTATTTCCACATGGCAAATACAACTGCTAAGCTCATCTTCTCTGCCCTTTTGCTCCAAGTTAGCCACGCTACCTTTTGCAGCTCTGACCAAAATGAATTGATTCACATCCTCAAGACCCTTGGCTCTCCTGCCTCTGCTTCCCAGTCTCCCCACTCTGCCTGCTCTGTGACCTCTCAAACAAACATCTTTCTGCCTTGTTGCTTGTGTAGTCCAGCCAAATGGGCTTTTGGCCATGGAATATTTGAATGGGAGCTTCTTTTGGTATCTATATGAATGTCAGATTCCAGCCCTGCCCCATTGCAACTGGAGGGAGTTTTTTTTGAGGGCAGGTGTGTGACTGAATTTATAATGCCCCTCCTTCCCCAATCTACCTTACGGTATGCAACCAATTCAAATTAATTATGTCCTTTTGCCTGCCACTTGACTTGCAGTGAAGGTGAAAACTTGTTTGCTAAAGCTGTCTCTGACTTCTAAGTTAAGAGGGTTGGCTGGTGGAGGATGATCTATGGGTATCCTTGAAGTCACTGACAAGTCAGTAACAAAAGAAGCCATATTATTTCAGGCTGTGTAGTGACATTTGGACTGAGCAAGTGATGGTAACCTACGTTATCTTTTCCTGATGGAAAAGACAAGCATAAAAATCAAAATGCTTCTCCAGCTTGTAATTACTTGAGTTATTTACAGATTACATTGGCAATCCATTCAGATGCCCAGGGACTGGCATTCTCTTCCCACATCTCACCTGCAGCTCGTGTTTTCCTCTCCAGCTTCTATGCAGCTGGTCACATCAAGGAAAATCTTAATTCCATTAATTACAAAAAAAAAAAAAAAAAAAAAAGGCAGCATTTATCCAAGGTGTAACTGTGATTGACAACTCACAACTTCTTCTCCTCCTTGTACAAGCGACTCCTTTGAGCCATGTTTGGTGCAAACATGAGCTGTGGCTGAGCTGGTGTTTGTCATGACGGGCTGATAGCAGAACTGTGGATACCCAGCCCCAACCTTAATCTTCACTTCTCCCTCAGACCTCAGTTAATGATAGAGGATGAGGAGACAGCCACAGCTGAGCTTTTTTTATTTCCCCTGAGTGAGGGAGGGAAGGACATATGCTCAGGACAGAGTGAGAAAGCTTGGGCTGCTACAGCTATAATTTGTGGCTTGACACAGGGCTGTGCTTAGCAGAGCCTGGCACCTTCCACAGGTTTGCTTTAACTGGAATTACTGCTGTAAGCTGCTGACCTAAAGAAAGTAGTTGCAGCACCTGCACTAGCAATGGATTTGTCTTCACTGCTGTGGAAAGGGAAACATCACTGCCAGCTATAGCACAGGTATTCTAACATGACAAGGGAAAACTGATGGACTTTGCTTTGAGTGTGCATCATGAAATACCAAGGAGAGGCCACTTGTTCATTAGAAAAATACAGCACCATTCCCATTTTAACTTGTGCATTTTCCTTGTGAGTTTGCCGTGCTTTTTGCCCACACTTGGCACCAGGTGATCTTTTCCATGTTAGTGTTGGAGACTTAAAGTAAAATGCAGATACAGAAAGGCTAAAAAAGAAGAAAAAGCTTCGGCAGCCCAAGACACTTTCAGTCACGTGAAATAAAATCTTGCACCTCCTTTGCATAGGAAGCATTCCAGGCAAGAAGGCATCTGCAAGGCCAGGTCCAGGCTCCTGCAGCTCCCTGTGATGGTAAGGTACCTTTGCAGTCATGAACGGTTAAGTCATGGCAGTGGGAAGAGAGGAAAGTGGTGATTATGGGCAGAGGGGAAGAGGGATCTCTTGGGATGGAAAAGGTTGGAGGATGAACATGAATTGTGAAAGATGGAAAGGCTGGGGGCAGAGGGGGTGTGGTCTGGGGACATATTTAAGAGGCTGAAGAGGGGTGGGAGAGAGGTTCATCACCCTGCCTGCTATGGAAACACTGCAAGATCTGAGGCTCTAGCTCTCCCCTTTATCAGCAGTGGGTGCAGGGGAAATGTGCTCTGCCCTCATCCTCACCTCCTCTTGCCACAGGAGCATTTTTCCTTTGCTTCAGGCAGCCAGCTGTGACTTCTCTTGGTTTTATAAAGCAAAGAGTCCCACACTGCAATGTCACTTCTGTTGCCTTCTACTAACACCAGAAAGTAGAGAGTTCTACTCTTACCTGTTCCAACTGACTTTTACTGGTGCTATGGCATGGCCTACCTTACCACATGGCAGTGCTTTGCCTGCGGGGCTCCTATCCGCATACATCCCATCCTCCCCTCTGAAATCACAGTGGAAATTGAAAGCATGTGTAGGCGGTTCATCTTTAGAAGCTGTATCTTGGGCTGCTTGTGTTGGATTTGTCCATACCAAAACCAAAACACTGCCAGAGTCAATGAACAACCCTTCCCAGATAGTCAAGACAGAAGAAAAATTCCTCAAACCAGAATGACAGTGTGGAAAGGGACTTTGTTCTTCTTGTCAGACGAGGTATTCTTGTTGCCCTGCTTTTGGGAGCTTTTTTCCTACCAATGGCTCCCACCTCACACTAACTCTTAAAAATGTGTATCGATGGATGAGGAAATATTGTTGCTGCCCTGGGTGTTTGTATGATGACCTTTGGGGAGAGGTTGTCTTTGTGAACTTGTGAGATGGCCGCTGTGTCTGAGCAAAGCAAAAATAACCCACCCTAATCTTCTGGGGTTTATTTCACGTTGTTGGCACTGCCTGTCTTCTGACTGTTCTTTGCACGAGCTGAATGGCAATTGGGGAGTGTGTCTGAGGTGCTGTAAGAGTAGCACCTGGAGTTTGCCACTGACACTTTAATCGAATGAGAAGTGACGGTTACTTTCTGTTGGTTATTTCAAAATATTTTTTTGGAAGAATTTTAAGACTTATAAAAGAACTCAGTGTTGTTAGTAGGAGTTCTGGACAAAAGCAACTCCCAGATCTTATGTTCAATGTTTTCTTTCCTGCCTATCTCCTACTTTGCTTGCAACAGAGCTGGGAAATAAAGGTGTCACTTCTTTACTTCTTTCATTGCTCATTCTGCAGGAAGAAGGAATAATGAGCAGAGAGAAATAAAGGGAGAAAAATTGTTTTCGCTCTGTGGGCCTCTTGTGTGATGGTTTTGTCTCTGTAACTGCAGGTTCATAAGGCAG